>BLSH010213125.1:11458-23299 GCA_018402905.1 Glandirana rugosa | reverse complement strand
TTTCTGGTAAGCAGGTACACTCTCTTTCTGGAGGGATCACCCGGCGCACGGATTGAAGACACCACAAGTCACTACCTTTATTATCCACAAGAAGAGTTCACATAAAAAGTCACTTCATTATTGACCAGAGGAATATGAACTGTTTGGAACTATTGTGTGTGTTTTAACCCTGGCAATTCCTTTATTTATTGTGGCACTTTATGCACTTAGCACCTTAAATAGTAAGAAACATAATATATCCTATTACCTGGTTCATAGAGCTCCAACTATTGTATATGTGTTCTGTTTCATATATTGACTACTTTGACCTACTTTACAGTTTACCTAGTTTGGATATTTTGCCTCTCTTGATTGTTGCCTTGAATTTGATTAGTGTTCATATTGTGAATGTATTTTTAATAGCCCTAACCCACATACCAATTGTAGTAAGAATTTTCGTACTGCTAAAGATATCACCCGTTTGCATCTTTACCACTTATTTATACTGCATAATATGACCCACCAACATTTCTTACATTAACCCAAAATTAACCGAATACGGCAGCCCAGTTTAAACTGGAAAATTCAAAAACAAGTTTTTATTTTTTTATTATTTACCAGCATACTGGAAAATTTTCACAAAAATTTTTTTCTTCTCAATATAACCCACCAACATTTCTTGCATTGACCCAAAATAACTGTATACGGCAGCCCAGTTCAAACTGGAAAATAATAAGTTTTTATTAATTACCAGCATACTGGAAAATTTTCACAAAAATTTTTTCTTCTCAATATTTACATAAATACACAACAGAGCAGCGCCAATACCATCTTAATTTCTTCAGACCTTGAAAGATGCTTTTAATGGATTTTATAGTTGAACTTCCACCCTCCAACCAATGCACTGCCATCTTTGTTGTCATGGACCGTCTGTCAAAGATGGCTCACTTCGTCCCTTTGAGTAATGCTCCTTCGGCCACAGAGAGGAACAGTATATCCGGTGCTTTACCTCTTTTGTTCAGGACAATTGGGTAGCATTGCTGCTCTTGGCAGAGTTTACTTACAACTCCAATCATTCAGCCACCCAACAGTCCCCTTTCTTTGCCAATTATGGATTTCATCCCACCTTCCTACCTGACCTTGTTCCCGAATCTTCCGTTCCTGCAGTTCAGGATACCTTGGACTTCTTCTCTCGTAATAACTTACTATTACAGGAGACCATTGCAAAGGCCCAGGAGGATAGCAAGAGGTCATTTGATAGGAGGAGAAGAGGGGAACTGATTCTGCAACCAGGAGACCAGGTTTGGTTGTCCATGACATGCCCTTCAAAGAAGCTGGCTCCCATATTCATCCGCCCCTTTCTGGTAAGGAGGAAAATGAATGATGTATCTTTTGAATTATCCTTGCCAGATTCCTTCAAGATCCATCCGGTGTTTCATGTGTTCCTGTTGAAACCTACGGTGCCCGACCCATTTCCTGATTACTGCACTAGGTTCAGGCTATTGTGGACTGCAGGAGAAGAAGGGGCCAGACACAATACCTGATCAAGTGGAAGGGCTATGGTCTGGAAGAAAATTCCTGGGAAGAAACTGTGGAAGAAAATGTTCATGCCACAGACCTGATCCATGTCTTCTTTCACAGAAACCCCCAAAAGAAGAGATGAATGGGCACCCGGAGGGTGCCCGTAAGGAGGGGGCAATGTTAGGAAGCCTACGGAACAGTCCGTTCGTCCCGTCACACGTGCATGCGCACTCACGCGCTGATGCACGCACGCATCAATGCACACGGTTGATACGAACGTTGGGGCCAGAAGGACTATTTAAGCCAGGCTTCTGCACTGACACATTGCTGTTTGGTCTGCAGCTCCAGCATCCTGCTCTGCTGTCCAGCCGGTCGATCCAGCTTCCTGCCTCGCTGTTTCCGGGACTGACTAGGCACTCTTACCCCGCCGTGCTCCCGTGGCTGCTGTATCACTTCCAGCAGCCCGCAAGCCGGAGTTGTAGGAGAGGTCTCCCTCTACTGTCTGGCTCACCTCCCAGGTACGTAACAGTTTGTTTCTGTCCTCTGATGGCCGGGCTGTGTATGATGGCCCATTTAGTGTGTTGGGGGTGAAAACTGGAATTATGGAGATAGCTGCATAGGTCAGTTGGTTTTCTGTATATCTAAGTGTGAAGCTTGTCATCCCTGATGTATACTGTAGTGTCTAGGAAGTTGACAAGTGTGTTTGAATAATCCATTTTTAGTTTGATAGATGGGTGAAAGGTGTTGATCAATGAGAAAAATTATTTAGATTTTCTTCACCTTCAGTCCATATCATAAAGATATCGTCAATATAGCGATAATATCTGAATGGCTTATGTTGTATGCTCTTCAGGAATTTGTCCTCCAGGTCAGCCATAAATAAATTTGCATATTGGGGTGCCATTTTACTTCCCATAGCAGTATCCATACACTGGAGATAGATATCATTGTTGAAAGTGAAGTAGTTGTGTGTAAGAATGAATTTGATGAGCTGTGTAACATCCTCAGCAGTGTATTTGTCATTTTGTGAGGATGATACGAATCTGTGATATGCGGCCAACCCATCCTTGTGAGGGATGTTGCTGTACAGAGATTCTACATCCATAGTGACTAGAAGTTTATTTAGTGGTAATTGTTGTAAATTGTTGAGCCTGTTAAGAAAATCAGTGGTGTCTTGCAGGAAACTCGCAGTGTTCATGACTAACGGTTTTAACTTATTTTCTATAAGGCCTGAGATATGTTCGGTAAGTGTATTCATACCTGTTATGATGGGTCTGCCTGGATTTTCTGGCTTGTGAATCTTGGGCAGCATGTAGAAGTCCCGAATTTCTGGACTATCTGGAATCGCATTGATAAGTTCTGAATGTAGGTGGCTTGGCATTGTTGTAATGAGACCTTTTAATTGCTTGGTAAAATCCTGGGTCGGATCATAATCCAGTTTTTAGTAGTAAGCAGTATTTGCCAGCTGCCTTTGGCCCTCTTGTATATATTTGTTTGTATCCACCATCTCTTTATGGAGACTGACAGGAATGGCTATATTAGTGTGGATAGTTGTCATCATCCAGCTTGGTTAAGGTCCGTTCCTGTCAGTCAGTTCCTTAGATTAAGAAGGAACTGTTCTCGGTTGGAGGATTTTGAGGCTGTAGTCTCTGTCTTAAGGGATAGATTTCTAGAAAAGGGTTATGGTGTGGATGAAATCGATCGAGCCGTAGCCCAGGCTGCTGGTCGCGACAGACAGGAGTTATTGATCCCTAGAAAGTTGGAGCCAAATGACTCCTTTATGTATGCATTCTTTACCACTTATTCCACTCAACATAATGATTTAAAAAAGATACTACAGAAGCACTGGAGGGTGTTATGTAATGACCAAATTCTTCCCAAAAATCATTTGTTGGTATGTAGGGGAGCAAGCCCACCGAGAATGCAGATAGCCCCAAATGTGATTGAGCCCCCTAATAGAGTTTCCTTTTTTCAAAACATGGGGGGGGGGGTTCCCATGTAGGAAGTGTGTTGTCTGTAAGATCAATGTGGTTAATCACAGGAGGTTTGACCATTTTGTGACAAATACCCAGGAACGTTTTCCCATCAAGCCTTTCATCACATGCACGACAAAGCATGTAGTTTACTTGATTCGCTGTCCATGTGGACGAGAATATATATATGGAGAACAATTTGTAAATTACAAACTAGGCTTAAGGAACACATTAAGGTCATTAAGAAGGGTTTTCCTAAGCATAGCCTATCTCAGCACTATGCAGAATGCCATAACAGGGATCCAAAAGGGACCATGTTTATTGGTATAGATTAGTATTCAGGCAATTGGTAGCCATATAACGAGGGGTGTGTCCCGCCTTGAGACCCAGTGGATATATAGGACCTACAGTCCCTTGGGTCTCAACATAGAGTGGGACATAAATGCTTTCATAAATAATGCCTGATTGTTATCATTATTCTCCCCTCTATGGTTCTCTCTCCTTTTTATCATTGCTATTCTGCCATTTTAGGACATTTTTAGGGTGCCTCCTTATGTTGAGGACTGTGATTTTGTTTGATTGTTGGATCATATGCTTCACATAAGTAATAATGACTATGAGGGTGTCCGTTATGTCATATATATTGGAATGCCCTACTTTTTATTTCTATAATATTTTTTCATTATATCTGTTGAGTCTATGTACATTGGATTCTTTGTAATGAGGAATTAGGATGTGCAATATGTTTTTTGTCCATTAGATGGCGAGGCGTCCCAGATATTTCAGTTTCTGTCCCGTTTTTGTTTATAAATTTATATTGAAGTTTTCAACCTCAATTCAGTTTGGGAGGCTATTGGTCATTATGGAGTATTTATTTTCATGTAAGGAGTTAATAAGATTTTATTTCCTGTGAAAACGCTCCTCTGTGTGCAGGAGTGACCGCTTCCTGTTCTTTGGTTTTAATTATTAGCCGGTGGAACGCCGCCTACTTCTGCCCATGCTCTGTATAAGTCTTGCTAGTCCTGTGTTCGTCGGAGACCACGCCCCCTGATGACGTCATGTGTAGATGAAACTGGTAGGGGAGGAGCCAGACGCACTGGGCGAGACTGTATACTGGGACACTGATACCATCGCAACAGAGGGAGAGTGTGGATCGCTCCCCTCCTATTTATCCAAACGTGCTGTTTCTGTTCAGGACACGTGAGTGTGATATTTTTATCCAAATAAAAACGTCTTTTAGAAGCTTGTTGCGCTATGAGATGTCTGCTCTTTGTTTTTGTATAATACATGCCCTGATATGATCCATGAAAGTGGGAGCTGACTACTAGGAGGTGCTGAGTACCACTGCTGGACTGATTACTTTCACAACACATGCTGTTTATGACCTTTGTGATGAGGGTCCACCGCAGGGGGTAAGAGGCAGTGTGTTCGGTGTTGGTGGCGGTTTTATACCTTCTCTTCCTCCCTGGATCACCAGAGCACATATCATGTTTTCCTACTGTTTGATTTGTTCTGGACAGTTCTAGATTTAAAGATGTTTTACACTTACTAGCGCTGCACCAATGTCATTTATGTTTGTGTATTATGTTCAATAATAATTGTGCTGGCTGCTGGAGAGTTAAATTTTTAGATTGGGGATTTTTGGAGCAGCAACATATCTTTTTAAACATCACAACGATTGTTCTCCCTTTATCTGCTGGTTTGATGGTTATGGGCTGATTATTGTGCAAATTGTGTACAGCTCTTTGCAGTGGTGAAAGGTTGTATAATATTTTCTTTTGCTGGGTGGATATCAGTGATGTGACTCGCAGCCTGAAGATGTCAATATAGGTGTTCAGTTTGGGGTTGCGTCTTTTAGAAGCTTGTTGCGCTATGAGATGTCTGCTCTTTGTTTTTGTATAATGCATGCCCTGATATGATCCATGAAAGTGGGAGCTGATTACTAGGAGGTGCTGAGTACCGCTGCTGGACTGATTACTTTCACAACACATGCTGTTTATGACCTTTGTGATGAGGGTCAAAGAAAAAGAAAATTGTGATCTGTCGCACCCACTGCGGCATATCTCCATCCCTAAATATGCATACAAGCAGGGAACAATTATGGTCATGGGACTTTAAATGAGATGCCACATAAGAGCAAAAGTACAAACGTATAAAAAATTGTTATTTTATTCACATACTGTATAAAGATTAACATAATATTGATGTACTATAAGCCACGAAATGCATAGAGTTACATCAATGCGCATACCATCTGACTTCTACATCTATTTTTCATGTATCTGGTCATGTATATATATTTTTTACATCATATATGTTTTTGTATTCATGATAATTTTATTCTACTTGTATTGTGTTATGTCAGCTCTTCCCAGGGCCCTTGATGGCCAGATCTTTGCGAATGATTATGTACATCAATATTATGTTAATCTTTATACAGTATGTGAATAAAATAACAATTTTTTATACGTTTGTACTTTTGCTCTTATGTGGCATCTCATTTAAAGTCCCATGACCATAATTGTTCCCTGCTTGTATGCATATTTAGGGATGGAGATATGCCGCAGTGGGTGCGACAGATCACAATTTTCTTTTTCTCTTTGTAGTGTGGGTGGAAGACACCCTTGGTCTCCTGTGATCTGTCACACTACCACCATAGACGAGCCACCTTGCTCTGTCTATTTCCATACTGACACATATATATATATAGATTATTCCTTTTTTTGACCAACTCATCCTTTGTATTTGATACATTTTCTATTCTTATCTGGCCAGTGGGAAGAAGTGAGCCTTCTGAGTCTCTCCCGGGGCTGCGATGCATGGCAGGTCCTCCCCGCCTCCTTCCTGGCTGGGTGGCGGGCGGGGGGTGTCCTCCCATGCATCGGCATCATGCCCACACGCCCTGCTTGTGACGCAATATGACGCCACAATGCCTGGGTGGTATTTTTTCCATCAGACGTCTGGGAGTGGTTGGTTGTGGACAGATCTCCAGCTTAATGCTTTGCATTTGGGATCTGTCTCCCACACCTGTCTCCCTTATGCGTCTTGCATGACGTTGGCAGGGACCCGCCCTCCACCTGGGGGATATTCCCAGACAGGGCCAGCCAGCATTTTACCTTCAGGTCGACACACCTGATTAGCATACACCCCACACATGGGGTATTTATAGACAGGGCAAGCCAGCACATCACCTTCAGGTCTCACTCCTTTGCAGCACTGGCTGCACACCTTACCTAATACTACTTGGTAAGTTATAACCTACTATACCTACTCTCATACACTTATGCATGTGCCACCTGTGTGTGTGCATTTGCATGTATATACATATGTATTATTCATCAAATTTATTACATCTTTTACAATTTTAGAGTAGACTGGAATGGATGTGTCCTTCCATATCTCCCTCCTTGATATGGATTACCTTATTCATCATGGTTTCCACCCTGTGCTGTTTCCCTTGGTTGGGACGGGATCATCCTTGCCTCAGCCTCGGGTCAGACCCTGCTATGGCTCTCCCTTCTCTTCCTTTCAAGCTAGATCAATGTTTTGAGCTGACATGTAAGTAGGAGAAACTTCCCCTATTATGGGTGTACTTATTTTGCATTCCTTATGAGTCTGATTAACTCATCTTATTTATACTTACAGCCACGATAATTCATAGCATTGCACTCCTGATGAGTGGCTATAAGCCACGAAATGCATAGAGTTACATCAATGCGCATACCATCTGACTTCTACATCTATTTTTCATGTATCTGGTCATGTATATATATTTTTTACATCATATATGTTTTTGTATTCATGATAATTGTATTCTACTTGTATTGTGTTATGTCAGCTCTTCCCAGGGCCCTTGATGGCCAGATCTTTGCGAATGATTATGTACATCAATATTATGTTAATCTTTATACAGTATGTGAATAAAATAACAATTTTTTATACGTTTGTACTTTTGCTCTTATGTGGCATCTCATTTAAAGTCCCATGACCATAATTGTTCCCTGCTTTTGTGATGAGGGTCCACCGCAGGGGGTAAGAGGCAGTGTGTTCGGTGTTGGTGGCGGTTTTATACCTTCTCTTCCTCCCTGGATCACCGGAGCACATATCATGTTTTCCTACTGTTTGATTTGTTCTGGACAGTTCTAGATTTAAAGATGTTTTACACTTACTAGCGCTGCACCAATGTCATTTATGTTTGTGTATTATTTTCAATAATAATTGTGCTGGCTGCTGGAGAGTTCCATTTTTAGATTGGGGATTTTTGGAGCAGCAACATATCTTTTTAAACATCACAACGATTGCTCTCCCTTTATCTGCTGGTTTGATGGTTATGGGCTGAGCTCTTTGCTCCAGTGGTAAAAGGTTGTATAATATTTTCTTTTGCTGGGTGGATATCAGTGATGTGACTCGCAGCCTGAAGATGTCAATATAGGTGTTCAGTTTGGGGTTGCGTCCTTGAGGAGGTGTGAAGTTGCTGTTCTTTTTCTTTTTGTTGCCTCCTATTGTCCCTGGATTCCTTTCTTTACTGTGAAAGTATTCTTTGAGCCTTAGTCTCCTGAAGAATTCCTCCATATCCGACCATACTTATGTAAATTATCCAATTTGGTGGTGGCAGAATGTGAGGCCTTTGGAGAGAACTGTTACTTCTGGTGCGGAAAGTTCATGATTAAACAAATTTATGATTCCAAGTTCCTCTGTTATATCAGTATTTTCAGTCAGGTCAGCATCTACACAAGGGATGCCTGAGGATTCTGGATTGGGTTCCAAGTCGCTGATAGCAGGAGTTATGGAAGTTGTGTTTGTTTTATGCTGTTTAGGTTGTATCCAATAGGTCTGCTCTTGGTGTAGCTTTTGGAGTTTTTTTGCTCCCTGTTCATGGCAAGTTTTTGTAGTTATCTTTGTAAGGTTTCAATTTCATTAAATTTCATTCTTAATTTGATTGGTGCTTGTAGGGTCCCATGATGAGGTTGGAGCTCAAAATGAATGGTGCACTGGCTGAGAAACCCCCTGCAGGCCTTAGAGTCCCCAGAGTAACGGGACGGAGCAATTGCAAAGGGTTAACGGCTGCACGTGTGGCTAGAACAGATACGGCCGTAAACTGCAGTTGAGGTTGTTGGACTGGAGGTCCTAGGAAGGCCTGCAGCTGGTCAAAGCAGGATGCCAAATCCTGTAGGAATCGCATCACCTGAGTCTGATTAGACTCCTGGTTTTCCAGTCTGCAAATTATGCCCTGCAGTGGATCATCTGCAGGTAGCAGCACATCTGCCGGGTCCATGGCAGATCAAACTGTCAGGGCACCTGGGGTCAGTTGACAGATGCGCACCGCAGGGATGCGAATTGCACCGCAGAAGTGGACCTATAACTGACTGCTGCTAATGAGCTCTGGCTGGTACGGAAAGACGGGCTCCCGGAGCACTGACACTGAAACACAGGACGCGGAGTCTAAGAGCCAATAGGTATTTGCCAGAGCCTCCGGTGGTGAGGATGGATTTGGCTTCAGCTGGATCCAGGTCATGGTCCCCAGGGTCCCCTAGCTCATGCTCAGCTGGCTACAGGTGGAAGAGAGGAAGCAGCAGCGCAGGAACAGTAAGGATAGTGAGCGACCTAGCCAAAGGTCAGGGCCACAAGCAGACAGGGGAAACAGAGAGTAAGCCGAACGTCAGGGTATCAAGTAGGCAGGGATAGTCAGAACAAGCCAAAAGTCGGTAAACGGAATACGGCATACGACAGGAACAATCACACACAAAGCCGAACACACACACAACATTGATCGGCAAGGAGGCTTTGCAGCACATTGGCTAAAATAGTGTTTGCTTAATTGGAGGCTGGGTGGAGTTCACTGAGAGGAGATTACTTAGCCCACAGGTGGTGATGTGAACAGCCTCTAGGCTGACACAACCAAGAGGTAAGCAAACAGACAGGACATGAATGACTATGGGTTCATGGCAACATCCTTGTGTGGCAGGGCAGGATTGTCTCTGCTTCTTTTCAGTAACATTTACGTAACATTTACACGTCTTGTCCCTTCTCCAGCCTGTTACTGGGCAGTGAAAAAAGAAGCAACAGACTAATGAGCTAATCTCTTTGTCATTCTGCTCTTTTACAGTGCCTTAAAAAAGTAGTCATACCCTCATACCCCTTGACATTTTCCACATTTTGTCATGTTACAATCAAAAACGTAAATGTATTTTATTAGGATTTTATGTTATGGAGATAGACCAACACAAAGTGGCACATAATTGTGAAGTGGAAGGAAAAATATAAATGGTTTTCAAAATTTTTTACAAATAAATATCTGAATAGTGTGGCATGCATTTGGATTCAACCCCCTTTACTCAGTGGCAAGAAGAAAGCCACTGTTGAAAGAAAGCCATAATAAGTCCTGTTTGCAGTTTGCGAGAAGCCATGTGGGGGACACAGCAAACATGTGGAAGAAGGTGCCCTGGTCAGATGAGACCAAAATTGAACATTTTGGCCTAAAAGCAAAACGCTATCTGTGGTAGAAAACTAACACTTCAAATTACCCTGAAAACACCATCCCCACCGTGAAACATGGTGGTAGCACCATCATGTTGTGGGGATGCTTTTCTTCAGCAGGGACAGAGAAGCTGGTCAGAGTTGATGGGAAGTTGGAGTCAAATACAGGGCACTCTCAGAAGAAAACGTGTTAGAGTCTGCAAAAGACTTGAGACTGGGCGGAGTTTCACCTTCCAGTGGGACAATGACTCTAAACATACAGCCAGAGCTACAATGGAATGGTTTAGATCAAAGAATATTCATGTGTTGGAATGGCCCAGTCAAAGTTCAAACCTAAATATAATAGAGAATCTGTGGCAAGACTTGCTGTTAACAGATGCTCTCCATCCAATCTGACAGAGCTTGAGCTATTGTGCAATGAAGAATGGGCAACATTGTCACTCTCTGGATGTGCAAAGCTGGTAGAGACATCCCCAAAAAGACTTGCAGCTGTAATTGCAGCGAAAGGTGGTTCTACAAAGTATTGACTCAGGGGGGCTGAATACAAATGCATGCCACGCTTTCAGATATTTATTTGTAAAAAATTGAAAACCATTTATCATTTTCCTTTTACTTCACAATTATATGCCACTTTGTGTTGATCACATAAAATCCCATTAAAATACATTTATGTTTTTGATTTTAACATGCAAAGTGACATCCACAGTCTGGCAATCAAAAGGCCATCATTGTTATATTCTCGAGAGCGGAATAAAAAAAGGAAAAGTGGGTGCAGTCTTCCAGGAGCCGTTGGGGGTACAAAACATAAGTATCTGGTATGTTTGGAGCAGCCATTAAGTATATGGATATTATCCACAAGAGATGGGGATATGGATGAGTGATTCCATTCCAGTTAGTAGCGAAACATAAAGAAGCAGGGGACGAAAACTGTAGTCTTTACTGGATCAGCCTCAAAGCAGTTCTGTAGCCAACAACACAATGGGGATGTAGTAGTCATAGTCCCTACAAACCAACAGGTTGGCCAGATGTGTAACACAATCAGGCATTGCATATCCAAAGTAGAAGGTAAGCAGTTCTCATTCACAATGTTCAGCGTTGAGGCAGAGTATCAATCCAAACAGATGCCTCCTCGGGGGATGTAAAAAATCTAACAGTCTCACTACAATGCTGTATTTTATACTCTTAGCATGAAGTTTTGCCCTTACCGAGTCAAACGACTTCCGCTGTCACTGCATCTCCATTGAATAATCTGGGAAAAGTAGAAGCTTGGCATTTTAAAAATGCAGCTCACCCAGGACCCTGGCCTCCCTCCCACAGGTCACGATCACGGAAGTGGAGTAACTTGAAGATGAAGGTTAGTGGTGGTGCTCCCTGGGGCCCCCTGATGGAGGGTATGCAGTGAGCCCTTTCCACAGTAAAAAATGGTGAGAAAGGTGCAGAGTAGAGTTGAGCGAACACCTGGAAGTTCGGGTTCTGCTGGTCCGTCCGAACTTCGGGACAAAGTCCGGGTCCGGACGGAACCCGAACGATCGCACGGACAACGAACCCTTGGGCTTGAAGGTCCACAAGCGAGTTGAGATGAGACGTGGAAAGAGTGGTAAAAAATGACACCTTTCCCGAGTGACGTATGGGAGGTAGTCCCCCGGGGTCCCTCGTGGTGGTGATTGGAAGTAGAAGTTCAATGAGGTGAAGGCACTAGCACTGGACACCCTCCCTCCGGTCCCAGGACCCACTCGACGTAAAAATTTTACGGTTCGAAGATGAAAAGGGTCTAATAAGTTACCTCTACGTCACTGTCGCCTTCAGCAAACTGAGCCATTCCCGTTTTGAAGTACGATTCTCATATTTTATGTCGTAACATCACTCTGACAATCTAAAAAATGTAGGGGGC
>BLSH010213105.1:20082-32503 GCA_018402905.1 Glandirana rugosa | reverse complement strand
CCACCACCCCCCCCCCATCACACCCCACACGTCTCCAGCCGTCTCTTCCTTAATGCCAAACCTACCTGTCCACTCGTTCCTCCCCTACATACCTCCATTCCTTCCACGTTTCTACTCGTCTCCTCCGTCCATCTTAATTTCCCCCCTCCCAACCTCACCTCTCCCACACCCTCCAAACCCCACGTCTCCAATCGTAATCACAACTCGCTTGGGCCTGACATTGCAAGCCCAGGCATGGTTTGAAATCCCACAGGCACCGTGCCTGGGCCTGGGCCTGTAAAGTTTTTAGCAAGCCCAAGCCAGGCCCCAAGACGATAAAATGAGGTGCACAACTCTTCGACGTCCCGTCGGTTAGTTGTTCGCAAACCGAACCCGAACGATTTTTGAAATGTCCGGGTCCGGGTCCGTGCCACGGACACCCTAAAGTTTGGTACGGACCCGAACGTTACAGTCCGGGTTCGCTCAACACTAATGCTAACCTCTGCACCCCAAACCTCCCACACCCTCTCCACTCCAACCCTCCCCCCTTTAATTCTACCTGCCTCCTCTGCTCATCTTTGCACCTTCCTTACCTCCATACATCCCCTCCTTGCTCACCTGTCCATCCAAACCGTAATTCCTTCTCTGCCGACCTCTGCACACCCCACACTACCCCCCCCCCACCACCAATTTGCTTACATTTGCAGAATGAGCTGATCTTAGGCTTAATGACCACAGTTGTAGGCAGGACTTTCAAGCATGTCCCTTTGTCTCCCCAGTAAGCAGCATTCAGCAGAGGTGATGGTGGATATGACCTCAGGGGGGCATGATATACATATGAATGCTGCCTTTATTTACATATCATTGCTGGTTATTTACATGTAAACACAGGGTCTGCAGGTGAGTCATCTATACACAACAATAGGGCAGAGCTGGGCAGCATTAGTAGCAGCACTTCACACTTAGATATTGGGACACAGCACAGGACTAAAACTTCAAGGGACAAGGGAATTTAAACCAGGATAGTTGGCAAGTATGAGGCAGCTGCTTTCGGCCCCACAACAATGACAGGGCCCAAGGCAGCTGCCCCTTTTGCCCTGCCTTAAAAACGGCCCTGCTTTGTACTCCTCATCTGGTTGCCGCCACATACACTTGACACCATCTGAACCAAAAAGGTTCATCTTGGTCTCATCAGACCAGGTTCAAGTAATCCATGTCCTTAGTCTGCTTGTCTTCAGAAAACTGTTTGTGGGCTTTTTTGTGCACCATCTTTAGAAGAGGCCTCCTTCTGGGATGACACCCACGCAGACCAATTTGATGCAGTGTGCAGCGTATGGTCTGAGAACTGACAGGCTGACCCCCCACCCCTTCAACCTCTGCAGCAATGCTGGCAGCACTCATGTCTATTTCCCAAAGACAACCTCTGGATATGACGCTGACCACGTGCACTCAACTTCTTTGGTCGACCATGGTGTGGCGCTGTTCTGAGTGGAACCTGTCCTCTTAAACCGCTGTATGGTCTTGGCCACTGTGCTGCAGCTCAGTTTCAGGGTCTTCTTATAGCCTAGGCCATCTTTATGTAGAGCAACAATTCTTTTTTTCAGATCCTCAGAGAGTTCTATGCCATGAGGTGCCACGTTGAACTTCCAGTGAGAGAGTGAGAGCGATAACACCAAACCTGCTCATTCACACCTGAGACCTTGTAACACCAACCAGTCACATGACACCTGGGAGGGAAAATGACTACTCAGGCCCAATTTGGACATTTTCACTTAGGGGTGTACCCACTTTTGTTGCCAGCGGTTTAGACATTAATGGCTATGTGTTGAGTTACTTTGAGGGGGACTGCAAATGTACACTGCTATACAAGCTGTACACTCACTACTTTACATTGTAGCAAAGTGTCATTTCTTCAGTGTTGTCACATGAAAAGATAGAATAAAATATTTACAAAAATACCAGGGGTGTACTCACTTTTGTGAGATACTGTATATATATATATATAAAATAAAAAAACAACTACTGACCCCCTACCTACTACCTAAAATTGCTTGGTACAGAGGCAGCAATGTGACCGGCTGCATGATTTTTCCCCTGAACCCTCAAAGTGATATGACAGTTAAAGAAAACTTACTTTTCAGGAAGCAGAAATACCTTTGGTCAATTTCTTGCCTGCTTTAATAAGGAAATTGGCTTGGCTCTTCCTGGTCGGCTCAGACTGAAGAAACGTTGCATCTAGAAGAGAGCTCTCTTTCTATGGAAATCTCACTCTTCAGATTAGCAGCTCTGTTCTGTTGCACAGGAAGAGTTCCTTCCTATTGATAAGCAGATAAAGCACGAGTTTTGCTTATAGTATTGCCTCCTCGGGTTCTTCCTTCCTCCCCAATATTCTAGTGAATTTTTTGTAATAAAATCTTCCTGTTTTCATTACATACCTTATTTTAGACTCAGTGACGTCATCACTGGGCCTCTGTATTTCTCTATTTAATGTGGGCAGATCGTGGCTGGCAGGGTGCTGTAGACAGCTTCCTTCACAGCACCCTCCTCAGTGCTCCTTCCAGCCCTGCTGCAAGCGGTGGTCTTGCTCTTGGGAGGAAATCTGAAAATTTCAAAATGCCTTGATGGGTGGATGTCAGACTGGAGGAGTGGGCGTTCCTAGGTTGTATTTGCATGCAGGCAGGTCTGGGACAGGTGGTGGGCAGGAGGGTCAGCTGCCCTGGGCGCAGTGAAGCAAGGATGCAAAGAATATAGGCAGGGTGGTTTCCCCCTTTTTTACAAAATGTACTAACAGATCCCTGCTGGATCTTCCAGGATTCCTCACAGGGTCCTTGCTGGGTTTTCCCAGGATTCTTTTCAGGATCTCTGCTGGATCTTCCAGGATTCCTCACATGATGCTTGCTGGGTTTTCCAGGATTCTTTTCAGGATCTCTGCTGGGTCTTCCAGGGTTCTTTGCAGGATCTCTGCTGGATCTTCCAGGATTCCTCACAGGATCCTTGCTGGGTTTTCCAGGGTTCTTTGCAGGATCTCTGCTGGTTCTTCCAGAATTCCTCATAGGATCCTTGCTGGGTTTTCCAGGATTCTTTGCAGGATCTCTGCTGGATCTTCCAGAATTCCTCACAGGATCCTTGCTTGGTTTTCCAGGATTCTTTGCAGGATCTCTGCTGGGTCTTCCAGGGTTCTTTGCATGATCTCTGCTGGATCTTCCAGGATTCCTCACAGGATCCTTGCTGGGTTTTCCAGGATTCTTTGCAGGATCTCTGCTGGGTTTTCCAGGATTCTTTGCAGGATCTCTACTGGGTCTTCCAGGGTTCTTTGCAGGATCTCTGCTGGATCTTCCAGAATTCCTCACAGGATCCTTGCTGAGTTTTCCAGAATTCTTTGCAGGATCTCTGCTGGGTCTTCCAGGGTTCTTTGCAGGATCTCTGCTGGGTCTTCCAGGATTCCTCACAGGATCCTTGCTGGGTTTTCCATGATTCTTTGCAGGATCTCTGCTGGATCTTCCAGGATTCCACACAGGATCTCTGACCAGTCTTCTAGGACAGTGTTTCTCAATTCCAGTCCTCAAGGTGCACCAACAGCTCATGTTTTCAGGATTTCCATTATTTTGAACGGGTGATTTGATCAGTTTCACTGCTGTTTCATCTGAGGGAAATCTTGAAAATATGACGTGTTGGTGCGCCTTGAGGACGGGAGTTGAGAAACATTGTTCTAGGACTCCTCACAGGATTCTTGTTGGGTCTTCTAGGATTCAATATAGGATCTCTGTCAGGTTTTCCAGGATTCTCCGTAGGATCTCTGCCAGGTCTTCCAGGATTCCCCACAGAATTCCTGCTGGGTCTTTCAGGATTCCTCACAGGATACCTGCCAGATCTTTCAGGATTCCTCTCAAGATGCCTGCCCTGTCCTCCAGGATTCCTTCCAGGATCCTTGTTCAGCCTTCCAGGATTCCCCTCAGGATCTCTACTGGGTCTTCCAGGATTCCTCACAGGATCTCTGTCAGGTCTTTCACGATTCCTCACAGGATCTCTGACCGGTCTTCTAGGACAGTGTTTCTCAACTCCAGTCCTCAAGATGCACCAACAGGTCATGTTTTCAGGATTTCCATTCAGGATTTCACTGCCTTAGTAATTACCACAGCCGTTTCATCTGCGGGAAATCCTGAAAACATGACCTATTGGTGCACCTTGAGGACTGGAGTTGAGAAACACTGTTCTAGGACTCCTTATAGGATCCTTGCTGGGTGTGGGCATTCCTAGGTTGTATTTGCATGCAGACATGTCTGGGACAAGGTGTGGGCAGGAGGGTCAGCTGCCCTGAATGCAGTGAAGCAAGGGTGCAAAGAATATAGGCAGGGTGGTACACCTATTTTACAGCCTGTATTAACAATTTGAAAAAAAAAGATTGTGATCTGTCGCACCCACTGTGACATGCCTCCATCCCTAAAATTTGCATGCAAGCAAGGAAAAAGGAAAAATTTGGTCCTGGGACTTTAAATGAGACATGCCACATACAAAAGTACAAGCGTATAAAAATTATTATTTTATTCACATAATGTATAAAGATTGACATAATGATAAACATAATCATTTGCGAAGATCTGGCCATCAAAGGCCCTAAGAAGAGCTGACATAACACAATATAGGTGAAATGAAATCATCATGAATATAAAAACACATATAATGTAAAAAAATATATATACATGAGCAGATACATGATAATTGATGTAGAAGTCAGATGGTATACGCATTGATGTAACTCTATGCATTTCGTGGCTTATAGCCACTCGTCAGGAGTGCAATGCTATGAATGATTGTGGCTGTAAGTATAAATAAGATGAGTTAATCAGACTCATAAGGGATACAAGGTAAGTACACCCATAAATAGGGGGGTTTTTTCTACTTACATGTCAGCTCAAAAACATTGGTCTAGCTTGAGGAAGAAAGGGGAGAGCCATATCAGGGTCTGACCCGGGGCTGAGGCAAGGATGATCCCGTCCCAACCAAGGGAAACAGCACAGGGTGAAAACCATGGTGAATAGAGTAATCCATACCAAGGAGGGAGACATGGAAGGATACATTAATCCCAGTCTATTCTAAAATTGTAAAAAATGTAACAAATATAATGAATGATAAATATGTATATACATGCATGTGCATACACACAGGTGGCACATGCACAAGAGTATAAGAATAGGTATAGTAGGTAATGTCAGTTAGAGTAGCAGGAGAGTGTCCATGCTGACCACCAAGGATGGAGAATGGTGAGTAAAGATAGTGGAGAAAACCAATATTATAGGGAGAAATAAGGATGACCGGTCTTCTAGGACAGTGTTTCTCAACTCCAGTCCTCAAGATGCACCAACAGGTCATGTTTTCAGGATTTCCATTCAGGATTTCACTGCCTTAGTAATTACCACAGCCGTTTCATCTGCGGGAAATCCTGAAAACATGACCTATTGGTGCACCTTGAGGACTGGAGTTGAGAAACACTGTTCTAGGACTCCTTATAGGATCCTTGCTGGGTGTGGGCATTCCTAGGTTGTATTTGCATGCAGACATGTCTGGGACAAGGTGTGGGCAGGAGGGTCAGCTGCCCTGAATGCAGTGAAGCAAGGGTGCAAAGAATATAGGCAGGGTGGTACACCTATTTTACAGCCTGTATTAACAATTTGGGAGGGGGTGCAATTCTGGCTCCTTGCCCTGGGTGCTGGATGTCCCTGTCCCGGTACTGCATACAGACCACCCTAGGTAACACCCACATGTGATGCTGATCCTCCATGATTGAAAATTATGGTAAGTATTTGATACAATTATCTATTATAGCCTGCTGATTTCAATGGGAGGATGCGATTTACCACTTGCCGCCCGCGCAACATACAATTACTGTGGCAAAGTGGGTCTGTTGCGCAAAATCACTCTACCTGTACATCATTTCATGCAATAGCCTCTAGGGAGAGCCTGCGTGCCACCGGAGACCCGATCGCCCGCTGATTGGACAGAGGGGGAGCCAATCAGCGGGTCAGGCGGACATCGGATACCACCCGCAATTGTTCCCGAGAGAGGTAGAACGGCGGTCTGCCTATGTAAACAAGGCAGATTGCCATTCTGACAGGGGAGAAGATGGAGATCTTGTGTTTCTGCTAAGCAGGAACACGGATCTCTATCTTCCCCCAGTCAGAGCATTCCCCCCACACAGTTAGAAAGCACTCCCTAGGACCACATTTAACCCTTTGATCGTCCCCTGATGTTAACCTCTTCCCTGCCAGTGCACTGATCACTTTCTTAGTATCATGGGTCCCCAAAAAGTGTCACTTAGTGTCAGATTTGTCCGCTGCAATGACGCAGTCCCGCTAAAAATTGCTAATCTCCATCATTACTGTTAAAAAATTCCATAAATCGATCCCATAGTTTGTAGACAAAATAACTTTTGCGCAAACCAATCAATATATACTTATTTGAAGACTAGGAAAGTTTTGTCTGCCAACAAGGCGTTGGCCAATTTTCGGCTCGTGTGTACAGAAGTTAGACCAACAAAAGTTGTAAGTACAAACACAAGGAATCCAGGAAGTGTTCGGTTGTGTTAACCTGCGCTCATAATTCACATTCACCTGAACTTCCTCGTTATACGCTCGTAACACGTCACTACGGTCAGCTTTGTTGGACGAAGCTTGACTACTGTCAGTAAATTGCAGGGGAGAAGTGGGACTTTAAATGAGGCGCAGATGGATCTGCGTCTCCATCTCTATTATAGAATAAGAGGAAAAGAGTTCTGGACTTTGAATGAGGATATAAAAAAAACACCAAAAAAGAAATAAAGTATATGGCATACTGGTCTTCCCAGATACGAGAGACATGGTAAATACCATTGTAAATATTGCACAATATACATAAATCACAGTAATTGGATAGAACAAATTAAAATAATGTGCATGCATAGAAGCCACAGAGCACTCCGCCTGCCAGAAAATGTGGAACTTCCTACGTGGCGTGGAATCAACATGATTGGTTGTATAAAAAAAAACATAAAAGCCATAAAAACATGAATGTCTTATGTGATTGATGGCATCAACGTAAAACCGACGCGTTTCATGGGGTATCACCCACTCATCAGGGATAGATGCGATAATGTTCTAAAAAACAAAGTAACCAAAGTAAAATGTATGGCCATGTAGTAGGTATTGATAGTAAAGAAAGGGCAGAAAAAAACAGCCTACCCTTGTGGACGTCACGTGATGTGGGGCAACCGGAGTCGGGCCACCGATATGTCAGGCACAGGAGCAGAGGGCAAGGCAAGCAGGGCCAAAAGGGAACCACAAAGAGCAGGACCCCCGAATGCAGGCATCTGGGGACAGAATACACATATGATAAGGTAACTGGGTGACATGATAGTTGTGCTGTGGTGAAAGTTGAAATTGTGAAAGCAATGTGCTAGAAGGGCAGCCAGGCCAATGGCAAAACGGAGGTGAAGTCAGCACAGTGTGAAGACAAGGAAACCCAGAAAGACCAAAAAGACCAGAAGCAAAGAGGTTCAGTGGAAATCTAGACCAAACGTTTACCAACAAAGGAGTAATGTATAGCAAGTGCTAGAGTGTAAGGGTGAAGGATCTAGTTGATTACCGTGTGAATAGGTCCCAGATCGCCTGCTGATTGGACAGAGGGGGAGCCAATCAGCGGGTCCAGCGGACATCGGATACCACCCGCAATTGTTCCCGAGAGAGGTAGAACGGCGGTCTGCCTATGTAAACAAGGCAGATTGCCGTTCTGACAGGGGAGAGACCAGGCCAGAAGCAAAGAGGTTCAGTGGAAATCTAGACCAAACGTTCACCAACAAAGGAGTAATGTATAGCAAGTGCTAGAGTGTAAGGGTGAAGGATCTTGTTGATTACCGTGTGAATAGGTCCCAGAGAAATGGTCAGCCTCAGAAAGTGCATGCTTCCATGTGCAGGCTGTCAGCCATAATGCCCGCAAGCGAATGAACCCGCTCATATGGACCCAATCAGCCCAGGCAGCCCCGCCCAACGTCACGCTGGTGGCCCTGCTTGCCTTGCTCTCAGCTCCCATGCCTGATATATCGGCGGCCAGGCTCCGGTTGCCCCACATCACGTGGCGTCCACAAGGGTAGGCTGTTTTTTTCTGCCCTTTCATTACTATCAATACCTACTACATGGCCATACATTTTACTTTGGTAACTTTTGTTTTTTTTAGAACATTATCGCATCTACCCCTGATGAGTGGGTGATACCCCATGAGACGCGTCGGGTTTATGCTGATGCCATCAATCACATAAGACATTCATGTTTTTATGGCTTTTATGGTTTTTCTACCATTTTAGACAACCAATCATGTTGATTCCACGCCATGTAGGAGGTTCCACATTTTCTGGCAGATGGAGTGCTCTGTGGCTTCTATGCATGCACATTATTTTCATTTGTTCTATCCAATTACTGTGATTTATGTATATTGTGCAATATTTACAACGGTATTTACCATGTCTCTCGTATCCGGGAAGACCAATATGCTATATACTGTATTTCTTTGTTGGTGTTTTTTTATATCCTCATTCAAAGTCCCAAACTCATTTCCTCTTAGACTACCGTCAGTACGCTAGACAAAACCACCAACAGCCAATTTAGACAAAAGTTGGACGTGCGGTCGTACGATAATCGGCACGTGTGTACAAGGCTTTATTGGGATGCTTTTTTACCAAAAATATGTAGAAGAATACATATTGGCCTAAATTGATGAAGACATTTGATTTTTTAATAATTTTTATTGGATGTGTTTTATATCAGAAAGTAAAAAATATTGTTTTTTTTTTTTTTCAAAATTGTCGCTCTTTTGTTTATAGCGGTGATCAGAAATGACGCATAGGTGATCAAATACCACCAAAAGAAATCTCTATTTGTGGGGGGAAAAAAGGACATCAATTTTGTTTGGGTACAACGTCGCATGACCGCGCAATTGTCAGTTAAAGTAATGCAGTGCAGAATCGCAAAAAAACGGCCTGGTCATGAAGGGGGGGGGGGGTAAAACCTTCCGGGGCTGAAGTGGTTAATTTGTGAGTTATAATGTAATCAAGCGAATAAAGGCAAAGATGACAATGGCAGCCTGCACTTCTCTTTCTTTAAAATACTTTTGTCCTACTTTTTAATTTCTGAATTGGTATTGAAGGGGCTGCAGGCTGTGGGTCACACTGTCCAGTTAGGCATGCAGAAAATATCATTCAGTGGCAGGAAACCATAAAAAAATATCATTGCAGCAGACCGCGCTGTACTTCCTGCCGCAGGAAACAAGATCCACGACCCCATACAGCTCAGTCTTAAACCCTTTTGCTGCCACCTCTGCCTTATTTACTAAAGTGGTCTGCTTAGCGTTTCTCGGCACGCCACCAGCTCTGTAGTTTGCTGATCTAAGTTCCCTAGATTGTTGATCTCCCCTGGGTAATATGAGCCTGGGATGCATTGCTATTCATTCTGGGGAATAGGTGAGTTCTTCTGTATAATGATAGATCCCACTCGAGGAGTACATACAGTATGATGCCCTTGCCATGCATCCACAAATATATATTACTTCCAAAAATGGAGAGATTAGACACAGCAAAGTCACTGTTTCAGTACTCTCTACTGTAGGATCTCTGCTGGGTCTTCCAGGATTTGTCACAGGATCTCTGCCTGGTGTTCCAGGATTCCTCACAGGATCCCTGCCCAGTCTTCCAGGACTCCTCACAGGATCCTTGCTGGGTTTTCCAGGACTCTTTGCAGGATCTCTCAGAATTCCTCACAGAATCTCTGACCAGTCTTCTAGGACTCCTCACAGGATTCTTGTTGGGTCTTATAGGATTCTATATAGGATCTCTGTCAGGTCCTCCAGGATTCTTCGTAGGGTCTCTGCCAGGTCTTTCAGGATTCCCCACAGGATCCCTACTGAGTCTTCCAGGATTCCTCACAGGATTCCTGCCAGATCTTTCAGGATTCCTCACAGGTTCCCTGCAGGGTCTTTCATAATTCCTCACAGGATCTGTCAGGTCTTCCAGGATTCCTGTCAGATCTTTCAGGATTCCTCACAGGATCCCTGCAGGGTCTTTCATAATTTCTCACAGGATCTGTCAGGTCTTTCAGGATTCCTCACAGGATCCATGCCCTATCTTCCAGGATTCCTCACAGGATCCCTGCCGGGTCTACCAGGAATCCTCACAGGAACCCTGTTGGGTATTTTAAGATTCCTTGCAGGATCCCTGCCTGGTCTTCCAGGATTCTTCACAGAATCTCTGTCAGGTCTTCCAGGACTCCTCACAGGATCCCTGCCGGGTCTTCCTGGATTCTTCACAGAATCTCTGTCAGGTCTTCCTGGATTTCTCACAGGATCCTTGCTGGGTCTTCCAGGATTCTGCACAGGATCCCTGCTGGAACTTTCAGGATTCCTCAAAAACAAAAACCTGCAGGGTCTTCTGTGATTTCATACAAGATCCTTGCCAGGTTGTCCATGATTCCTAGGTCCTCCACTACCTCCAGGACGTCCAAGGTTCCCAGTAAGGACACATGTCCTCTGACCAGAAGGGTATTTATGCTCCAGTCTTTGAAGAGGTTGTTGCTGTGTCTTAGTGTCAGCTACCCCAGAGCTAAAACCACTATAATAACTACCTGCCTTTTGCCTATTTGTTGTTGATCTGGAATGGCCTTACTACACTCTCTCTTCCGCCTGCCTGGGCCTGACTACTTTCTTTCCTGCTGCCTGCTACTACCCTTGCCTATTTTCTTGCCTGCCGCTTTCTGTGCCTCCAGCCTGGGCTTGACTGCTTTCTTATCTTCTACCTGCCTTGAACCATGCCTGGACCTGACCACTCTCTTGCCCGCTGCCTGCCTTAAACTGTGCCCAGACCTAGCTATTCTCACACCTGCTGCCTTTCATGACTCCTTTCTGGACCTGACTACACTTTTGTCTGCCACCTGCCACGACCCCTGACAGGACCTGACTAATCTTTTGTCTGCCACCTGCCACGACCCCTGACTGGACCTGACTAATCTTTTGTCTGCCACCTGCCACGACCCCTGACAGGACCTGACTAATCCTTTGTCTGCCACCTGCCATGACCCCTGACTGTACCTGACTAATACTTTGTCTGCCACCTGCCATGACCCCTGACTGGACCTGACTAATCTTTTGTCTGCCATCTGCCACGACCCCTGACTGGACCTGTCTAATCTTTTGTCTGCCTCCTGCCTACTCTCTTGCGTGCCACTTGCCATGACCTCTGCCTGCATCTGACTCATTTCTTGCCTGCTACAACAACTACCTGGATCTGGCAACTCTCTTGGCTGCCACCAATTTAATTCCTGCCTAAACCAGACTACTCTCTCACCTGCTTAAACCCTGCCTGGTCCTGATACTCTCTCCCCTGTCACCTGCCTTGACTCTTGCCTGATCTTGACTTTTCTCTTGTTTCCTACCTGCCAAGACCTCTTCCTAACCTGGCTACTCTCATGCCCACAGCCCTGAGAGAAGTTTCCACACTGTAGCCTTTCTGTTACAGTCAACTTCTTTTTGAAGCAATCCTAAGGGCCACGAGCTGGTGCCAGTTTACAGCAAAGAAAACCATCACATTAGAGTTCCCAGCTCATCTCCACCATCAGGAGCCTACTTAGACGCCATGTCTCAGATGAGCCCATGCCATTTGCCAGGGGGCACCAAAACAGTTGGATATATTCAAAATCGGTGTCATGTGTCAATGGCTAAAATTAAACAATTGTCAGTGCAAGTGTGTGGTATCTACCCCAAGTATAAAATAAACGTACAGGCTAGTTTAGCAGATGTAATGATACAGAGTGCACCATAGACATACATATATCACCATGTATATACAACTAGGGATAGTAACATCAGGTACTCATCCAGTCTATGTCAGCAGCAGGTGATGAGTGGGTCCTGGTGGGTTCACACTGAGGCAGCGCTGAGCCAGAAGCAGAATGGACTTCTAAAGAGACAAGATAAAGAAGGCAAGCGCGCCTCTTCTGGCGGATACGGACACATGGACACTTAGCCTGCAGTGGCTTACACTGCAATGCGATCTCTACCTCTACCTTTGTGAGTACCTTGCACTTTTTTGCTTCAATAAAATCCTTATGGTTTACACTTAGAGGCGCGCTTGCCTTCTTTATCATGTGTCACAATGGCCTTCTAAAGGTTGCTTTTCCCCCAGAGCTGTGTCCTCTGCCCCCTCCCATAGTGGTGTCCTCTGCCCCCCCCCCCCCATAGCAGTGTTGTTTGCCCCTCCACCTCACATCCCACTGTAGTATCCTCTGCCCCTCTGCTTTTCCCCCCATGGCTGTGTCTTATGCCCCCTCCACATCACCTCTCCCCCCCCATTGTCCATTGCCCCTATCCCTCCCATAGCAGTGTCCTCTGCCCCCCATCCGTTACCTGTTACCCCCCCCTCTCCACTACA
>BLSH010213063.1:7634-18063 GCA_018402905.1 Glandirana rugosa | reverse complement strand
AACATTGTACAGTGGCTGGATAGTGTAGCATCAAATGCAAAATGCCAAATGTCTAGAAAATAAAACTTTATTTTTTTCATTCATTAAAATTATGTCCCACATATTTTTTGCACACGCCCTAAATAGTGTCTCCTTATTTAACTGGCACACATATACATATATCTATACTTGTATCTACAATACAATATAGATATATCTTTGACTCTCCAAATACCCTATTTGCCTTATAACATTCTAAATATCTCTCCTATTCCCTAGAGTCTACCTTATTAACCCTATTTTACCAAATCATTCCGCCTTACTCTTTTATATATAACATTTTATATTCTGATCTTTCTCTGTATTCTTCAAGATCTATATACGATCATATGCAGAGAGTAATGATTAATGATTCATACTCTGAATGGTCTATGGTTATTAGTGGTGTACCTCAAGGTTCAGTATTGGGACACTTACATTTTAACATATTTATGAATAATATAGAGTTTGAGATAAAAAGTACAATTTCAGGCGCATGTGCAGGAGTTCCTGGATGGCTGCCTGAACCAGGAGCTCCACACCTTCCTCAGCCAGCGGCGCCCCCCACACCTTTTAAAGCCTCCACAACGCACTGCTCTGGGGGTGATACAGCCCCCCAGACCATCCGGTACCCGCGGGATCCCAAAGCTGGGCAAAGGAGGGCTTTCAGAGCCGACAATTGACAGACACTCCCCAGCCCGGGTGTACAAAGATGGCAGCCATCGAGGCCTAGCCAGCGGCCGGAGCACAGCGGGACTCAGCTGCCACTACAGATCAGCCGGACAGCAGTCCACCTAATCCCTCAGGACCCACAGCTCTCACTTATACGCAGTACCACCATGCGTCCCAATCCACCAGGCTGCAGCTCCAGCTCCGAACGGGTGCACCAAGATGGCCACCGGTGTGGCCCAGTAACCTGACGGTGGACAGTGTTGCTTCCTAGGCTATCAGGACACCTCAGGCTTAGAGCGGTCCTGCTCATCAAGTTTACTGGCAATCGCTGGATAGCTAGGCACAAGCTAGCAAGGTCCACACTACCTGCCTATCTCCTGAGAAATATCCCCCGGAGTACCAAGATGGCCACCATTGGGGCCTTACATTGTACAGGACTCAGTGGTGCACCCTGTTGATATTACAACAGCCTTGGGGTCCTGGAGGATCATATTCATCCCACAGGCTCAAACATCTTTCTGAATGCAAAGTGTTAAGGCCCGACGCTCTCTCATAATACAATATGAGGAATTAAACCAGACCAGCAACCACAGTATGGTCACTGCCACGGCCCACTAACATGCCTCAGTCCAGGAAGGATCCATGGACCATAGGCAAATAATAGCTCCCTCACCCTCACTCCGGGGCTCAACATAATTACCCACCAACTCCTAACAATCTCACCGGCCTCCATGGAATCTCTGATAGGCCACACCTTGGGGGACCCCTCTTTTTCTCCAGTGGATTTATACCTGATATCCCGCGTGGAATCCCAAAAGCTGAAGCGCACTGTCCAGGAACCCCTTCTGAATACAGCTGACTTGTTCCTCAAATTCTCTAACCTGCTGGAAAGGGGGTTCTCAAACACAGCGGCGAAAATTACGGGAGACATATACTCTGACTTTCACAATCTTGGCACCAAAATGGAAGCCATTGAACAAAAACTGGACTTTACTGTCTCCAGGTCCAACCAAAACTCGGCTCACATCCAAGTACTGCAGAACCAACTAGATACGGCATTAGCAAGAATTGACGATCTTGAAAATAGGTCGAGACAATACAATTTTAGGATTAGAGGCCTACCGGAATCTATCACAGAGGTAACGTCAGCAGTACAAGACCTCATCCAAACCATGAATCCTAACGTCCCCAAACACAGACTTGAGTTGAATAGGGTTCACAGAGCGCTGGGATCCCCAAGGAAAGATGGCTCACCCAGGGACATAATCGTAAAATCACACTATTATGCCATTAAAGAAGAAGTTATGAAGCTTTCCCACAACAGTTCTAATATCTCCTGCATGGGTCATCAAGTCCAGATCTTTGCAGACCTTTCTCATTCAACCTTCCAAAAGAGGAGATCTCTCAAACCGCTCCTCCAAGTTCTGCAGCAAAAAGATCTCAGATATTGGTGGGCCTTCCCATTTGCAGTGAAATTCCTCCACAAAGGTAAAACCCACTCTTTTTCCAATCTCCCATAAGGGGAGAAACTCTTCCTAGACCTCAAGATATTTTCCCATGAAGCCCCTATGGACATTTCCGACCCGGCTGGTTCCCACTCCAAGAGTCCATTACCTGCAAACCCAGTATCCCCCCTCTGGAACAAGTCGAGAAGCAAGAAAACCAAAGAAAGCAGGCCTCCTTAATTCCTCAATTAAGACATTTTTAGGCTGTTATTTCTCCTTTTTCAGGATTGGGTGGCAAGACCCCTCATGAAACTCTCAACAGTCTGAGAGCATTAAGCACCTTTGTATTTTACTCCGCTGTTTAACAAGATGGTTTTACTTGATGTTTTAGTTAAGTTTGGCACCTGAGTTGGCACTGCAATTGCCTAGTAGGTATTCAGACTGAGGACGTTGCCCCGCTAGTTATTTTCCGGGCTGGGAGATTCTCCCTTGCCGGGTCTCGAGGGTTCTGCCCAGTTCATAATATGTTATTGTGTTGTAACGTAAATATATACTTGAGATAAGCTGGGGGGGGGCCTGGTTGAGGGAGGTCCCCTTGCACCTTCACTTACCCCTCGGATTTTCCAGGATCTCCCAGTGTTAAGTTGTCTGCCCTGGTAGGGTCAGATGGGTTTTTTTCTCCCTCATGTTTCCTCAGTTCTCTCCCCAGTCTTCTTTAGGAGCAGTTTTATACTCCAGACATTTTTCTTTCTTTTTTCCCCCTTTAGCTCCCCCATTAATTTTCTATTAACTCTCTCTCTTGCAGACAACCTCAGATTCCCAATCACAGCCATCCCGAAACTGCAGTTCTCAGGAGTCTTTGATCTATCCACCTTCTTCAAGAGGGTCTGGTTTCACAAGGTAAGTGAGGATGTAATCATTTGCTCAGTACCCAATATGCTCCATGGCTAATTCTACCCTAAGATACCTCAAGATAGCCACCCATAACGTCCTGGGTCTTAACTCCCTGGTAAAAAGGAGGAAAATCCTAGACTTCTATAAATCCCACAAACTAGATGTGTTAATGATACAAGAGACCCACTTCCCAATTTGGTACAGCCCTAAATTCCTTCATGCACACTTCCCTACTTTCCTTTTAGCTAATGCAGACACAAAAACTAGGGGGGTTGCAATCTTAATAGCAAAAACCTGTGGATTCTCTCCCCTCGCAGAGCTAAGGGACCCAGAGAGGAGATCTGTCCTGGTCAAGGGCACTATTGAGGGGATCCTATATACTCTAGTTTCGTACTATGCCCCAAATAAGGGCTAACAATCCTTTTTTAAATCCCTACTTGAAACAATCTACCTCACCTAGAAGGGAGAGTAGTTCTGGGTGGAGACTCTAATCTCGCCTTCGATCAGGGACTGGATGAGTCTAGACCCCAAGGGAACCAACTAACACACCCTTCAAAAGTTAGCCTTAAAGTAGCCAGACTGCTCCACTAGTGTTGAGCGAACCCGGACTCTGAAATTCGGGACCGTACCGAACTTTGGGGTGTCTGCGACCTGGACTCGAACCCGGACTTTTCAAAAAGAGGTGGTAATTTTACTAAAAGTTCTGAAAATTGCTGTAAAAAAGTCCAGGAAAGTCCTAGAGGTCTGCAAAAGGAATAAAAATGGGGGTAAGGGTCGGACAAGTGCCCTACAAAGAAATGGGAACAGGGAAATAACTAAAAGCATTTTTAAAAAAAAATCAAAAATGGAGGTGGATGTGGACCATCTTCAAACTGTGTCTGAAAAGTATTAATTAATGGTAGAAGCCATATCACTGTTCTAAAATCATCTTGAAACTCTGTCAAAAAAGTATAAATAAGCCGGGAGAACCCATATCACTGTTCTACAATCATCTGGAAACTGTGTGTAACACTTTAACTAAAACCGGGAGAAACCATACTACTGTTCTGCAAACATCTGGAAACTGTGTGTAACACTTTAAATAAAACCGGGAGAAACCATACTACTGTTCTGCAAGCACAACTTTAACCTCTCTGCAACAATCGTTTTCCTATAAATGGAGCATGTCCTATATTTGGGCATCAACCTCACTGCCAAGACAGAAGATCTATACGCCCACAATTTCCCCCCATGTATCATAATCTTGAGTCTGAAATGAAAACCTGGTCTAACAATAAGCTCTCTTGGCTGGGTAGAATCAATGCAATAAAAATGACCCTCCTACCTAGGTTGCTACATTTATTCTGCTCCCTACCGATAGCAATTAGGAAGGCCCACCTACCATCATTCCAAAGTAAAACCCTTAAATTCATCTGGGGGAACTCTGGATGCAGGTTTCCCCAACACACTCTATACTGCCATAGGAAAAAGGGGGGCCTTGGCCTCCCACTCCTCTATAAATATTTTCAAGCCACCAGACTGGCCCAACTCTCCCAGGTATACTCTAAGTTCAAGAAACCAGATTGGTTACATGCTGGGGATCGTAAGAAATTCCAGGCTTTCCGAATCTCATGCGAATTATATTTCGCTCTCCAACCCCCCACCTTCTCCCAAGAAGCCACCAAAGTGGGACTGGTCATTTCCCTCCTCCAGGATGAGCCGAAGACCTGGGCTCATCGGCTACTTGAGCAGAAGACCCCAGAAACCACCAATCCTGCACGCTTCTTCCTGGCCTTGGCGCGATTATATGAGGACCTGCACCAAGCCGCTACAGTGGAAGCTGCGCTCCATGCGCTCCAGCAGGGCTGTCGCACGGGACACTGCATGGAACTCCGCAGCCCTCTGCTTCCAGTTCCAGTTGGGTCTGTCCGAGCCACTCAAGGATGAGTTAGCTCGTGTGGATGTTCCCCAGACCTTGGACACTCTGATTGATTTGGCCATCCAGATTGAACCGCCGCCTGCGGGAGCGCAGCTCCAAAAGATTGGTCACCCCCGGCGCCCGGTCCTCACCCCGGAGGAGATACAGGGGAGTGTGACCCATGATCTGTGTCTATACTGTGGTGTTCCTGGACACATGGTGTGATCCTGCCCAGCCAAGCAGGGTAAGGGCTCATACCCCATCAAGGGGGAGGTTCTGTCCTTGCCAAGCCCTAAGACTCACTTGGTACTCCCCGTCACTCTGCAGCTGCCCGACGCAGACATCCCGGTCTGGGCAATTATAGACTCTGGGGCTTGCAGCTGTTTTGTGGATCTGAATTTCGCAGCCCACCACCAGATTCCTCTCAAACCCAAAGCCCACCAGATGACCATCCACCTGGCCGATGGGTCCACCATTAAATCGGGCACGGTTACTCACGAGACTGTCCCTCTTCCAGCCCGAACACCAGATGGTCACTCAGAACTACTACTGTTGGATGCCATTGCATCCCCTCTTTTCCCTGTCATCCTCGGGCTCCCTTGGCTTTGGGCACACTGCCCACACATAGACTGGGTCACTGGCAACGTTTTATTCACGTCCTCCTACTGCCTCCACCACTGCTTCCAGCAACCTCGGGATCCTGCCCTTACTGTACATTGTCCGGATTCTGACCCTGATGCAGAGACCCGCCTGGCCATCCCCATGCAGTACCACAAATTCCTGGACGTATTTAGCAAGGAGGGGGCAGATGTCCTGCCACCACACCCACCCTATGATTGCCCAATTGAGTTATTACCAGGGGCAGAGGTGCCTTTTGGCAGGATATACCCACTTTCTGAATTGGAACTAGCAGCCCTTAAGGTCTACCTGGATGACAATCTTAAGAAGGGATTCATCTGACCCTCTACATCTCCCACTGGTGCCAGAATATTCTTCATCGAAAAAAAGGACAAGACCTTAAGACCCTGCATTGATTACCAGAACCTCAATAAGATCACGGTCAAGAACCGCTACCCCTTGCCCCTAGTCCCGGAGCTATTTCAAAGACTCGGTTTAGCCACAGTCTTCTCTAAATTAGACCTCAGAGGGGCCTATAATCTCATCTGCATCAGGGAAGAGGATGAGTGGAAGACAGCCTTCCGAACCCGATTTGGCCACTACGAATACTTGGTCATGCCGTTCGGGCTGTACAACGCCCTGACCACCTTTCAACATCTTGTCAACGATGTTTTCCGGGACTTCCTTGACCTATTCGTATTGGTGTATCTTGATGATATCCTCATATTTTCCTCATCCCTGGAAGAACATCGTAGACATGTTAAGAGCCGCCTTCACCGACATTGATTATACGCTAAGGCTGAGAAGTGCGCATTTGAATGTTTAAGCATCTCCTTCCTGGGCTTCATTCTTTCTGTTTCTGGCATAACCATGGACCCCCAGAAGGTCTCCGCTATTGTAGAGTGACCAGCTCTGTTGGCTTTGCCAATTTCTATAGAAAATGTATCAAGGGGTTCTCAGCTGTCATCACCCCCATCACCCAGTTAACAAAGCAGAACGCACGCTTCCTTTGGACTTCTGAGGTCCAGGCGGCATTTCAGTTGCTCAAGAAACTCTTCACCTCCGCACCAGTCCTAAAACATCCGGACCCTACTCTACCTTATATTCTGGAAGTAGACACATTCGAGACAGAGGTGGGAGCAGTACTTTCTCAAAGGCAGGAATGTCTGCGCACAGCCAATCGACTAAAACCCTGTCAGGCTCGCTGGGCCCTCTTCTTCTCGTGGTTCCAGCTCCACATCACGTACAGGCCCGTGAAACCAGATGCCCTCTTAAGGATGTTTCACAAGACAGGGGGGACTCCCCCACCTGACACGATCTTCCCTTCTCTGAGTTTTCTATTAACCTAAGAGGATCTCCTCTCCCAAATCAGACGGTCCCTTGCCAGATCCTCCATCTCACAGGACCCCAGGCTAACCCAGCACGACAGGTTGTGGTGGTATGGTGCAAGGATGTTTGTCCCTGAGGAACAACATCTGACAGTCCTAGAGCTATGCCATAACCACAAATTAGCTGGATATTTTGGTGGTCGTAAGACTGCGGAACTACTCGCATGCTCCTTCTGGTGGCCTCTGGTTGACAAGGACTGTAAACAATATGTTAAGGCCTGCCCCACCTGTGCTCGCAACAAGGTCGACAGGACCAAAGCCTGGGGGCTGCTAAATCCGCTGCCTGTCCCTGAACACCCGTGGTCACATGTTTCCATGGACTTTATAGTGGAATTGCCCCCATCTGCAGGATTCTCCACCATCTTTGTGGTAGTAGACTGTCTCACTAAGATGGCACATGTCATCCCCATGAAGGGCACACCTACTGCTATCCAAACTGCAGAAACCTTCATCAGATAGATAGTCCTTCTCCATGGAATCCCAGCCAACATCGTATCTGATTGGGGAGTGCAGTTTACGTCTCGGGTCTGGAAAGCCCTCTGCTCTCTGTTGGGAATTGAATTAGCATTCTCCTCCACTTACCACCCACAAACCAATGGCCAGACGGAGAGAACGAACCAGACCTTAGAGCAGTACCTCAGGTGCTATTCTTCATTCTCTCAGGACGACTGGGTCTCCCTGCTGCCTGTTGCTGAATTCGCCTATAATAACTCGGTTCACTCAGCCACCAATCAGTCACCGTTCTGGGCGAATCTCGACTACCATCCCTCCTTCTTGCCTGACCTGGTACCAGAAAGTGCCTGTTGTTCTAGACATTGCTGACTTCCTTGTGGATAACAACAAGCTCCTGCTGGAGACATTATCCCAGTCGCAGGAATGCAACAAGCGAGCTTTTGACAAAGGGAGACGAGGGGAGTTGGACCTGCAACCAGTCCACTAAGCTTGGTTAGCCACTAAGAACTTAAAATTGTCCTGCCTCTCACAGAAGCTGGGACCAAAATTCATCAGCCCCTTTCCAGTCAAGAAGTAGATTAACAGGATGGCGTATGAGCTAAGCCTCCCTCCTTCTCTTCAGGTACACCTGGTGTTTCATGTATCTCTGTTGAGGAGAACGGCTCCACCTGAACCAGTTGTAGTGGATGGTGAGGAAGAGTACGAGGTTGAGGCAATTCTCGACTGCAGAGTGAGAGGGGGTGTGACACAGTTCTTGATTAAGTGGAAGGGGTACGGACCAGAAGAAAACTCCTGGGAACCCGAGGAACACATCCATGCCAAAGAACTTGTCAGGGCCTTTTGGAGGAATCCCCCTGTGCTGAAGGCCCGGCTGGGCATTCGGAGGCTGCCCATTGGGGGGGCAATGTCAGAGAAGATCTGTGCTTTCTGTGGTCTTTGGCGCCGGTGCGCATACCTTTGCCCATTCGCGCGTGCCTGTACGTGTTCGCACACGCCTGTGCGCAACCGTGCGCGCGCACGCGCCGGAAACGGCGCTAAACAGCGTTATTTAAGCTTCCTGTGCCCTGCAGCCAGTGATGTCTGATCTACAGTGTATAGTGTGTGTTCCTGAGCAACCTGCGATCTAATTATCTGTTCCTGTGACCCTGCTTACCTTGACCCTGCTGATTTCTGCCTGCACCGACCCCACTTGCCTACAACCACTCTTCTGCCTGATCCTTTTGTACCTCTGCTGCTGCCTGCCTGTTGACGACCCTGCTTGGACCTGACCCCCCACCAGCCTGGTCCTTCTGTACTGCACCGCCAGCCCGTTCGCGACCCGGCTTGTACAACCACGCTTCAGTTGCATGAGTGCACCAACGGACTTCTTACAATCACCAGTGACCCAGTCTGACCCTCGTGCCATCCTGCACTCCCGAGCCACCTGTCTGTTCTACCAGGGGCTTCCGAGTCAGGGAAGCAAGGGAGGTTGCCTTGAACAAGATTATGTGGGGTCCCCTGGCTACCAGGACCAGACCAAATGTATGGAGTGGCTATATGAGTAAATAATTGCCCTTAATAACTTGTGTCTCTATATAAATAAATGGTGAACCGATTGCTACATTACCTAGTATTCTACACAATTAATACATAGAATGAATACGAAGCAGGGTACTGCACAATCGGTGTATCAGAAACAACTTATTCTAGTCAGAAATATAAACCGATCATATATAATACCCGTAAAAGGTGAAGGTGTATCAAATATTAATTAAAGTGACTCAGTGCATAAATACATAAAGGTACATGAATATCAAAAAGTGTCTCAGTGTCATACACTTATAAACCAAAATAAATAATGCTCAAAGCGTAAGAATCGTATAGGTGACTCAGTGCATTAAAAGTGCAAGTGATTAAATATGTGTAAACAAACTCAATAGTAACACAATCAACTTCATTTATAGGTCCATATATTTGCTCAATTTGATATACTAAAGTATCTCTTGGAACAGTCCCAATAGTTTCTAACAGGTGACTTAGTGCTTCAAAAAGTGCTCAAACAAATCCGTAAGGTGCTTTAATAGTGTTGCTGGAGCCAATCTTGTGGGTGCCTCTATACCCCACCAGAGGGGCTTTTGTGATAGTTCTATCCTCAACCATGCTCATAGAACTCTCACCTTAGTAAAACAGTTAATATGCCTTGGGGTAAACAAATATCACACTGCTGCTGCAGACGATCTTCCCCTTTAAGGGCGTCCTTGACTCTCCTCCTCTTTCTCCTGTCAGGCCTCTATTATGTTAGGCTGATGCCTGATGCTTGAGTCTCTCCCTCATAGAAATAAACAAAAAGAACAGGCTCCCATAGTGCAGCAATGTCAAGTATAGAATATTTATTTCCTAAAATGTGGCTGCTTACATAAAAATCAATAAAATGTGCGATCAGAATATCAATAAAACAGCGGCATTTCCGCCTCTCACTGTGCTTATGGTATCGGGTGCGTTACGGCTAGTGTTGAGCGAACCCGGACTGTAACGTTCGGGTCCGTACCGAACTTTCGGGTGTCCGTGGCACGGACCCGGACCCGGACATTTCAAAAATCGTTCGGGTTCGCCAGGCACGGTGCCTGTGGGCTTTCAAGCCATGCCTGGGCTTGCAATGTCAGGCCCAAGCGAGTTGTGATCGGCATTGCGTGGGCTATGGTATTCGTGTCACTCTCCGCCTTTACGGCGACAAAATAACTATAAGACTAGCGTGTAAAATAACTAAAAATACATTCGTCGGTGTAAAATCCTTTATTTATAAGATATGAACTGTAACGACGTGATACCCTCGGACAAGAAAAACAAATAAAGATACTCCCTCTCTGAGTTCGTAGTCCGTAGTCGGATTGTATTATCTCCGGACTGTCCTCTTTCTCCTCCTCTCAGTTCCTGCGGGAATTTCCCCTTCTAGCAGACGTCGTCGTCACACTATAAACAAATGGGGTTCCGTATAATTGACAAAATGATTCCACTCTCAAGATACTCGTACCAACTCCTATCTTGATAGTGTTTTCGGGGAGACC
>BLSH010213051.1:1221378-1244265 GCA_018402905.1 Glandirana rugosa | reverse complement strand
AAAATTATACTCTGGCAGGAGATAATTCTGCCTAAATAGTAAAGATGACATGATTACAGCCACAGGTACTGGAATGCATAGCATATTCCAGCACTGAGCACCCTTCTGGCACTGTGTATTGTGCAACTATTTATCTAGAACCTTGCAGGACACAACAGAAGGTCCTGTAGGGCTGCCAGTTGGAGAGCTGTGCTCTACATTGTTACTCAAAGGAAACCTGTTCAGATAAACATACGCAAGTTTAGGCTGCCATTGCTTTCTCTTTCTACTTCACTCTGACTTTTGTCTGAGCCAGTGGCTCAGAAGGTATTTATGTCATAGACATCCAGTCAACTAGCATTTTCAGATATCGATCAGCAAATGCAACCTACATTTGTATCTCATTATCTCATTATGTATATTTTTTATAGCTCCCCTCCCCCCCCCTTGAGCCTGCCACCTGCACCCCCCCCCCCCAAATTGCCATTTAAAAAAGAACTACCTAAATGCCCTTTTGCTCCCCTAAATCCATGGTCATATAATGTTCCCATTCCAAATATTCTCTCTTCTTCTGTGTACAGGAGGCGGGTCCTTCTTCTAGTGTTTGTGTCACTACCTCTAGAGAAATCATTATGTAAACTGTGCCCATCTTTGAGCAAAATTTAAGGTCCCTTCCACATTTTTTTTAAATACATTTTCTGGCTATGGTTTACTCACCTAAGTCTGCTGTCCAGGTCTCCAAAGATACCGATGTGCCCACATCAGCTGGTCCTTGATGGTCCCCTTTTGCTGACACCACTAGAGATTTTTCTTCTGGATCCTGAGAGAACATGCCACTGTACAACTATTAGAAAGTGTCCACGTCCCCTAGTTGAGTGTTTCTCAACTCCGGTCCTCAAGGCGCACCAACAGGTCATGTTTTCAGAATTTCCATTATTTTTGCACAGGTGATTTTATCAGTTTCACTGCCTTAGTAATTACCACAGCCGTTTCATCTGAGGGAAATCCTGAAAACATGACCTGTTGATGCGCCTTGAAGACTGGAGTTGAGAAACACTGGCCTAGGGATGTGGACACTTTCTATTTGTTGTACAGTGACATGCTCTCTCAGAATCCAGAAGAAAAGTCTCCAGCGGTGTCAGCAAAAGGGGACCATCAAGGACCAGCTGACGGGGACACATCGTCATCTTTGGAGACCTGGACAGCAGACTTAGGTGAATGTATTTATAAAAACGTGGAAGGGGCCTTAAATTTTGCTTAAAGATGGGCGCAGTTTACATTTCTGCAGAGAGTGGTGTATGCACCACTGCTCAGAGGTGCAGGTTGATGAATGATCATTGCACCTTCATCTGGAATCAGTAACTCCCTGTGTTTATATTGGTATTATTATTATTATACAGGATTTATATAGTGACAACAGTTTGCGCAGCACTTAACAAAATGAAGGAAGACATTACAGTTACATTACAAATTGGTACAAGAGAAATCAGAGGGCCCTGCTCGTTAGAGCTTATCAATAGAGGAACTAAAGATGTCAAAACTGGATGGGACCCAGTGTGTCAACCTTTTTTGCCTGCAATGTGGGGTTTTGGAGCCTCCCTTTAAAGTTTCTCTGTCTGTAGAGGCACCATCAGAACACTTTCCATTAACGCAGATGGTACATGAGGCTTTCACGTATGCATACGTAATGTGAGGATGGCACCATAGCTCCCAACTCCCAAGCAGCTATTCCTATTTGCCCTTTTTCTTCCTCCTCAGTTGTCCCTTATTTTTGGTCTGATGTACAGACCAAAAATATATTATTTAACTAACAAAAGAGTTATACTATACCACTGAACCCAACCTCTATATTATTAGATTTGTTATTTAACAAAATCCATTCTAAAAAGACAAACATGGTCTACATAATGAGAGGCATGGCAGGGGCGTGATTTTTGCATATGCACTTTATGCCAAAAGGTGTCCCTTCTCCCAATCTCAGAAAGTTCAGAAGTATGTGACACAAACTTGTTGCCACAGTGATGTTGTACTAAAAGATTCATATGGTATTTGAATGCATCATCCTCTGCTGGGTACCATCAGGCTAGCTTATATGTAATACAGTGTAATGTAAACCAAGTAGAGGACATATAACATAGCAGTATAGTTTCAGGATTGATGGGATTGGAATTAATCGTAAACCATGAGTAAGGAAACATATATAAAATACATATGCATAATATATATGATGCAATGAAAGATATGCAGTGTTCACGAATATATCAGCAAAACTTCCCACATATTGGCAGAGTGATTTAGTTTGATTCATCTATGGTTCTCTGGAAAAGCAACCTTCGGATTCTAACAATTGATTGGCATATTGCTTTTCCGGTCTTTATAAATTGTACTGCACACTGAAATCGGATATAATCAGAATACACAAGCTACAGCCTAACAAATCTACATATGTATTCATGCAAATACCCAGGCAATGCGGATCCCTAGACAATCCTCTTGTCATTCTCAGTGACAGTAAAAGAAAAAAATTAGATGGTAATATGTGCGACATTGACAGGGAGTAGTACTGATGAATAGTTATTGAGTCCTGAAGAAACATCTATAGTGGAAGCTGCAGGAGCCACTTTTGTTTGCAAGAAATGTCTGTGTTGCCCACAGGAACCAATCAAAAATCTTTGGTTAGTCCAGTGTAAGTAAGAAATTCTGAGAATCTGAATGTCTTTTAAGGACAATGGAGATGGCTCTTCTTTCAGAAATGTTGATACACATAAGAGGTGCATCTTAACACAAGACTGTTCATTCAGACAGTCACACAAGGCATGACAATCAGATGAAGCATATGGGCCAGATACTAAAGTTTTGCAAATATTGTACCAATTCTTGGCAGTGAAATGTATGCTTAGTTCAGGCACATAGGAGAGAAGGGAGAAGGAAGACAAGCAAAAGCAGCATACATTTCCATAAATACAGATACATATCTCTGGGGTTCTTTCTTCTCCTTCACAAATCAGTCCTCCTCCAATTGAATAAAAAAGCCTTACCTTGGCTGGAGTTCAGAAAAAATGCTTCCTGATGCACTCCAACATAAATCTAATAATCGCAATTAAGCTTGATACACACTATACAATTTTCGTTAGATTTTTTCCTTTAGATTTACCAAACCCATATAATATGATGTCACACCTAAACACTTTCAATTGGTATGCAATCAGGCAGGCCCTTGCACTATATAGTTGAAGGTAAATCTAAAGGAAATTGGACAACGAAAGTTGTATAGTGTGTATCCAGCTTTAGATACATACTTAGCTTGACAAATGGGGGGGGTTTACTAAAACTGGTGCACTCAGAATCTGGTGCAGCTGTGCATGGTAGCCAATCAGCTTCTAACTTCAGCTTGTTCAATTAAACTTTGACAATGAGCCCCCACTCACAACAGGCCGATTTGACATGTCAAATTACATGCCAAATCTGAGCCTATTGCCGGCAATGGCACCATCCGAATGGGTGTGATGCTGACTTTATGGCGCCGCACCGATTCCCAAAAGTAGTTCCTGCACTACTTTTAGCGACTTCGGGGGGCGATTTCAATAGACATCTGTACATGAACCTGCACAGATGTCTTTCAATTCGCCCCTGAAGTCGCACTGAAATGTGGGTTTGAAGTCGTGCAAGTTCAGCTGAACTCACACGATTTCAAACCTGCCTTCAATGTGAACGAGGGCTTATACCTGGAAGCTGATTGGTTTCTATGCACAGCTGCACCAGATTTTTCAAATAACCCCAATAGGGACAAATATAACATGGACTGACAATTTGGGAAGGTTAGCAATAGACACTTGTGTTATCATCAAGGGCTAAGAAGACATGTGTATATAGTGACATAAGAATTTTCTATAAAGGCTTGGACTGTCAGAAAATGGACAAGATAGGAAATACAGAAATTGCAATAATAAACAGGCTATACTAAGACAGAAGAAAGATAATGTGATGTACTGCCATTATCACAATTTTCTCATCATTTTCTACTTTATATATGAAAAAACATAATAACACATTTTTCAGATCTTTTTGTCAGGCTAAAATGTTTCTGAGTGGCTGCCTCATTTGCACACCCATTGTTCTTGCATTCCACATAAAAGTACCAACACCAAACCTTATTTATTCCATTTTTATGAATCTTCTTTATTAATTACTAAAAGGCTTTGGTGACACTTTAAAAGGGCATTGTACCTATTCTTCCATTTACAGCGGTGCATGCTGGAAAATTTACATGCTTCAGTACTGACACAAGTCTTTTGTTACACATGATCAGACAATAAAGAAATGCTTAATTTCCATCCGTTTAAAGAACTCGGTTATGTAACATCAGCTAACCCTTACTTAAATGCATGCTACTCTGACACTCTGAAGTTTGATATTAGTTCATCACTGTCAGGCTTACATGGAAGGGGAAGACAGGAAGGAGAATAAAAATGTAATTTACCATTGTAAAGCATGAGCATAAGTTGACATGACGAAGTTGCTGTATGATGCTGACCGTTTAGATAAAAACGATGTTGGCAGGATAGAAGTTTGGGTTGCTGCCACCGTTAAGGCATGGGTCACAAGCCAATGGAATGACATTTGCTGACTGTCAAAAAAGTGACCTTACATACTTAAGCTGGCCATACATAGATCAAAATTTGGCCGGTTCAGCAAGGACTGGCCAAATTTCAATCCATGTATGGGCAGGGGGGTTGGGCAGGAGGCAAGTAGCCTTGACTGGGTGAAATATGTGGTTTTTGAATCAAGACATTGTACCAAGCAGTACTTGCTTATATAGCGGTATGTGTTTAAGGACATAGAAGCCCTATGTTCCTATGACATAGAATCCCTACATTACTAGCACATGCCCCAATTGCATGCAGCCCAAAATGCAAGTACTGATCAGCACAGCCTCCAGCCACTGAGTATTTCAGCCTGCTGTAGATTTTGGCCGGTTTCTGGGAAAAGGTCTGGATGCTGCACCTTTGCCTCCCAGGTACCCAAAAACCCCAGGTTTTGATGCAAAGGGACCAAACCACTGGTGTGCATGCGGCCTAACTCTGTCTACCCACAGAGCCAATACTTTCTCTCTTGGTCTTATTCAATAAAGAATGCTAATTCAGTTAAACCATAAAAACTTCAAAGTTTAGCAGAGTAAATTCTGATTGGTTGTAATAGGCTACAGCATGTAAGAATTAGCATGTAAAGTGAATATACACCCTAAATCTATTTTTCAGTATGTTATCATGTTTCACTGTATACACTTTTCTTACAGTTCAATAAAAACACAAACAAATGAAGCTCTGTAATCTTTAATACAGGGCAGCACAGTGGCTTAGCACTTCTGCTTTGTAACACTAGGGTCATCAGTTTGAATCCCAACCAAGATGCTATCTGTATGGCGTTTGCATGTTCTCCCCCGGTGCTTATGTGGGTTTGATTGTAAACGCTAGGGCAGGGATTGATGTCAAATTGACCTCAGAAGATCAAGGGCAGGGTCTGATGTGAATGTACAATATACGTAAATCACTGCATCAATTGTTGGTGCTGTATAAATACCTGTGATAAATAAAATACATCACTAAATGCGTTTTTTAAATAAAAGCATTGTAAGTTCCTGTATCTGACTCGGTATCAGCCCCTTAAGCTGGGTACACATGATCAGATTATCGGACGAATTTTCGTCCATTTTTTGTTGCATGCTAAGCTCATATCAAAACCGAAGATATTACTCAACATACGAAAATTCCCATACAACAGAATTCAACTTCAGAAGTGACGTAGTGTGTTGAATTGTTTTGTATGTGGTCTTTCATTTCTGAGCATGCGTAGTCTTGTTCTTATGATTTTTTAGGGTGAAAACTACTAATTAAATGAAAATTGGACATTGTGTTCACATACAACAAAAATTTTATAGCCTACACATGCAGTTTTTGTTGTCCGAAAATTTGAATTGGCTGTCGAAAGCACCATACTAACGATCAGAAAATTCATTATGATTATTATTATACAGGATTTATATAGCACCAACAGTTTGCGCAGCACTTTACAACTTGAGGGTAGACAGTACAAATACAATATACTTAAATACAGTAGGAATTAGAGGGCCCTGCTCGTTAGAGCTTACAATCTAAGAGGGAAGGTCAAGAGCTACAAGAGGTAATAACTGTGGGGGATGTGCTGATGGAGAAGATAAATGTACAGTTGTTAGGTGGGAGCCAGATAGGCTTCTCTGAAGAGATGAGTTTTCAGGGATCGTCTGAAGGTGGACAAAGTAGGAGAAAGTCGGACAGATTGGGGTAGATCATTCCAGAGGATGGGAGAGGCTCTGGAGAAGTCCTGGAGGCGAGCATGGGATGAGGTGACAAGGGAGCTAGAGAGCAGAAGGTCTTGGGAGGAGCGAAGAGATCAATTTGGTTAGTATTTTCAGACCAGGTTAGTGATGTAGCTGGGGGCAAGGTTGTGGATGGCTTTATAAGTTATTGTTAGTATCTTGAATTTAATACGTTGGTTGAGTGGTAGCCAGTGGAGGAATTGACATAGGGGTGTAGCAGACTACTGTACAAACTACTGTACTGTACTAGTGTACTACAGATTCCCAGGTGCCCTGGGCAGCAGGATCTATTTTATTAAACTGCAAAGGAAAGTGGGCTGTCTTGGCACCAAGGAACGTAAGGAGAACACATCTGCAGCAGACTTACAGACTGGTGAAAGCCCAGATCGGTGAGGACTGAGCCTGAAACCCAGGGAGAGATGCCTGGGGCTGCACAATATAGACCACAGTGATAGAACTTGTACCGCTGCAGCATGGAGAGCAGAATGTACTACTCTCACCCTCTTCTTCCCACCGCTGGTCATCAGAGGCATCTGAGAGAGAGAGAGGAGCCTCTTCCACAGCAACAGTTTGCAGCTGCACCACAGGGACTAGTTAGAGGGCTCATCGCCCAATATTCACACTGTTAGCAGGAACTGAGTCACTGGATACAGGATCTATACCACATCCATGCTGCATCTATACTGCACCAATACCAACTCTATACTGAACCTTTACTGCACATGAACCATATCCACCCTTGCACCTATGCCAAGACTATACCATATGTACAGTATCTCATGTGACAACACTGAAGAAAGGACACTTTTCTACAATGTAAAGTAGTGAGTGTACAGCTTGTATAACCGTGTAATTTTGCTGTCCCCTCAAAGTAACTCAACACACAGTGTCACGTACCTGGTGGTGGAGTCTGCTATGCAGAGGACAGCCTCTCTTACAATTCTGGCTCAGAATCCCCTGATATGATAGACAAGCAGTTCGGGAGTACAGAATGGCACGAGTGCTTGACAGGAACACTTATGCAGTAGCCCCTGGCAGGACTGGAGATGCAGCAGGTGGAGCTGAAGAGGCGCTCAAGGAACCGGCATGGTACAACCCGATCAGGCTTCAGATAGGCAGGTTAGGATCTGATGCTGGTAGAGAAGGGTTTAGGTTTGGAGACATGCTTGGACAGTCCATCACCTTTACCCTCAGCTTCTTTAGAAAGGTAGTGGTCATCTTGGAGGTGTGTTTGGGGTCGTTGTGTTGGAATACTGCCTGTGGCCCAGTCTCTGAAGGGAGGGGATCATGCTCTACTTCAATATGTCACAGTACAGGTTGGCATTCATGGTTCCCTCAATGAACTGTAGCTCCCCAGTGCCGGCAGTACTCATGCAGTCCCAGAAAATGACACTCCCACGACCATGCTTGACTGCAGGCAAGACACACTTGTCTTTGTACTCCTCACCTGGTTGCCGCCAGACACACTTGACACTATCTGAACCAAATAAGTTTATCTTGGTCTCATCAGACCACAGGACATGGTTCCAGTAATCCATGTCTTTAGTCTGCTTGTCTTCAGCAAATTGTGTGCAGGCTTCCTTGTGCAACATCTTTAGAAGATGCCTCCTTCTGGGACGACAGCCATGCAGACCAATTTGATTCAGTGTGCGGTATATGGTCTGAGCACTGACAGGCTGACCCCTCACCCCTTCAACCTCTGCAGCAATGCTGGCAGCACTCTCACGTCTATTTCCCAAAGACAACCTCTGGATATGATGCTGAGCACGTGCACTCAACTTTTTTGGTCAACAATGGCGAGACCTGTTCTGAGTGGAACCTGTCCTGTTAAGCCTCTGTATGGTCTTGGCCACCATGCTGCAGCTCAGTTTCAGGGTATTGGCAATCTTCTTATAGCCTAGGCCATCTTATGTAGAACAACAATTTTTTCAGACTCTCAGAGAGTTCTTTACCATGAGGTGTCATGTTGAACTTCCAGTGATTAGTATGAGAGAGTGACAGCGATAATACCAAATGTAACACACCTGCTCCCCATTGACATCTGAGGCCTCATACACACGGACGTTTCTAAAAAAATAAACAAAACGTCGGGCCCGACGTCAAGGAAAAAAAGTCGGCGTTTTTCGGCATTATGCATCGGCGTTTTTGAGCGTTAGTGAGCGTCGGCGTCAATAGGTGTTTTTTTAAAAAAATCATCCCTCTGCTATTTTTCAACCTAAAAATGTCGACATCAAAAAACGCCGGAAAACGCCGGTATAATAATAGGTGGCGTTTGTTGGCATATTGTGGCGTCGGCGTCAAAAAATGCCAAAACGTTACAGCCTCAGAACGCGATGGCTGTGGGTTCTAGTTTCAGCTCACTAACGCCGACGTCATCTACAGCTCAAAAACGCAGACGTTTTTATGGGGCCATTGACTAACATGGAGAGCTGCAAAAACGCCAGAAAACGCCGGCGTCAAAAAACGTCCGTGTGTATGAGGCCTAACGAGTCACATGACACTGGGAGGGAAAATGGCTAATTGGGCCCAATTTGGACATTTTCACTTAGTACTCACTTTTGTTGCCAGCGGTTTAGACATGAATGGCTGTGTGTTGAGTTATTTTGAGGGGACAGCAAATTTACACTGTTATACAAGCTGTACACTCACTACTTTACATTGTAGCAAAGTGTCATTTCTTCAGTGTTGTCACATGAAAAGATATAATAAAATATTTACAAAATAGTGAGGGGTGTACTCACTTTTGTGAGATACTGTATATTGCATGCAGGTTAACTGGGACTGTTGTTGAGTGTACTGACTCTCTTTAATGGAGTTGTAAAGTCAGAAGTTTTTTTGTCTTAATGCATTCTATGCATTAAGATAAACAGCCTTCTGTGTGCAGCAGCCGTCCCAGCACCCCTCTCCCTCCTGATTGGCTGAGACACAGCAGCGGCACCATTGGCTCCCGCTGCTGTCAATCAAAGTCAGCCAATCAGGAGAGAGAGGGAGCCAGGCTGGGCCGCAGCTCCGTGCCTGAATGGATACAGGGAGCTTTGACTCGACTCAAATGACCCCATAGCAAGCTACTTGCTGTGGGGGCACTTGACAGGAGGGAGGGGCCAAGAGCACAGAAGAGGGACACGAGAAGAGAAGGATCCGAGCTGCTCTGTGCAAATTGAAAAAAAAACAGAGACTTTACATTCACTTTAAGGGCCCTAATGATAGCCGTCAGAAGAACATCTCAGAGGACTGCCCCTCACCATTAATACTTATCCTGCTAGCCCCTTTCTTTCCCTGCCCCCCTTCACTACCAACCTCCTTTTCTTTTGGACAGTGCATACCCAGTCAATCAAGGACTAGCATACACTGCGCTCTGGCAGTATAGTTCCAGCACTCGGTAGATTAAGCTTGATTACTTATCCACTACTGCACTTTAGGTGACCTTGCTACTGTTTATTTTGATCTGGACGTTTGTAGACTGTCTTGGTACTTCTAGGAATGTCCGTTCTTAGGGCATCCAAGTTCGTTGCATACTTGATTTTAAGAATATGTATCAATAACCTCTCCTGCTGCCTGCACCGATAAACACTGCTCCAATCAAGAAGTCACCAGCTAAAATCTGTGGGGAAAAAAACGACACTTCCTGCAGTGTCAGTCTCTTTTGTGCCCTTCAGCCCTGGCTGGTTCTTCCCGTTGATCTTGGCAGGAGGAAGCACTGAGTGCTGCAGGGGACAGAGGAGACTGACAGTCCTGGAGATGTCAGCTTCAAATGAAATGTTATCAGGTTAATCCTCTCCATTGGAGAGGATTAGCCTGATGGACGGTTGAGTATATACATTTTGTTTTAGATGGGCAATTTTTATTTGCATTTAGGGTCCTTTCACATGAGCGGATTGTTCAGATCCGCCTGTCAGTTTTTCAGGCGGACCCGAACGGACGCTCCATTGTCCTCTATGGCGCGACGGATGCCAGCGGTGACATGTCTGCCGACATCCAATCCACTCCGATCCGCCAAAAACAGATGGATGGAAACTCTATTTTCCATCCATCTGGCAGATCGGATCGGATGAACACGGACAGATGGTCCGTGTTCATCCGATCCTCCATAGAGAGGAATGGAGCTGTGACAGGTCAGTCTCTGCACTGTGCAGAGACTGTCCTGTCATCCGCCGACTCAGCGGGGATAAACGGATGGATCCCCGCTGAGCAGGGGAGCCCGTCAAAATGGGCTCCGCTCGTGTGTAAGGGGCCTTACAGGTACATGTTAAAGCTAAAGTCTGGGAGAATTAATTATTGTCTAAATACAAGAGTAATGTGAATTCTTCCTTGTATCTTGGTGTGTTTTGCGTATATCATTCAGTGCAGTAATCTAGTGTGAAACTTTGCCTCTGTGCTGAAGCTTCTTGTTAAAAAGACCACTCACTGCTGCTTTCTCCACTTGTGCAGGGTGACTGGTCTTGTCTCACCCCCATTCCTGTAGTTTTCTGCAGGCAGTCTGCAGTTGGTGGGACTGTTTGGGCCCCTCTCACAGCTCTGCTCTATGCCTGGGCTATGTACAGCACAGAGATGATGTCACTGCTACTTTAACCACTTGCTTACTGCGTACTTCAAGCCTCCTCCTGCCCAGACCAATTTTCGGCTTTCAGCGTTGTTGCATTTTGAATGAGAATTAGGGGGTCATGCGACGTTATACCCCAATAAAATTTTTATCATTTTTTTCCCACAAATAGAGCTTTCTTTTGGTGGTATTTGATAACCTCTGCTGTTTTTATTTTTTGCGCTATAAACAAACAAAGAGCGACGATTTTGAAAAAAGAACAATATTTTTTACGTTTTGCTATAATAAATATCCAAAAAAAAAAATATAAAAAAGAAAATTATTCATCAGTATAAATGTCATTAGCAGGGAAGGGGTTAGCACTAAGGGGGCAGTGAATGGGTTAACTGTGTTCCCTGCATGTGTTCTAACTGTATGGGGGCTGGGCTGGCCGGGACATAACAGATCTAACTGATCCCAGTGACAAGGATCAGTAGATCTGCTATGTCCCCCTTCACAGAACGGAGATCTGCCATGTTTACATCGGCGGTTCCCCGTTCTGCAGCTCTAACAGGTGATCACAGGTCTCTGGTGGACATCGAGTCCGCCCGACCCACGGGCACGTCCATGCAGCGTGCGGCGGCCATGAGAGCGCGCCGCCGCAGGCTGTGAGTGCACGTGGGGAGCGCGCAAAGGGGCTGGGCAATTGAGATCCACGCCATAGCCGTCTTTCGGCTATAGCGCGGATCTGAACTGGTTAACAAGGTAATATCTGAGTTTGTAAATTAATTTGATGCATGCAAAGTGGATTTATATCATTTGTGGTTATTGAGGAATTATATTTAAATTAAAGTTTTTGTGCCTAGTGTTTAGCTTTATAGTGTTACTAAACCTAGGACCCTGCATTTACTATATCTGGTCTCCCACAGAACAGAGGCATTTATGAGCATTTATCAGCATTAATTGGCTTCCAGCATTATTTGTGGTCAGAAGAACGACTCTTGAATGCCAATTCAGGGATTTCAGATAACAGCCCAAAAACGCCACTGCTGTTAAACGACAATAAACGTCTATGTGTGCATGGACACATAGGATATTATAAAGGGGCGTTTGTGGGCTGTTAAAAAAAAGGCCCAAACGACCATAAACAATCGTTTATCAGCTTAGGTGTGCATGGAGCCTAAATGTACTGATAAGATAACATAGAGGAGAGTTCAGAAGCAGCTGAAAAACGCCCAAATGCCTCTAAACGTCCGTTTACCAGCAGCAGTGTACATGAGGCCTAAACTTCCGTTTACCAGCAGCAGTGTACATGAGGCCTAAACGTCCGTTTACCAGCAGCAGTGTACATGAGACCTAAACGTCCGTTTACCAGCAGCAGTGTAAATGAGGCCTAAATGTCTGTTTACCAGCAGCAGTGTTAATGAGGCCTAAACGTCTGTTTACCAGCAGCAGTGTACATGAGGCCTAAGCGTCCGTTTACCAGCAGCAATGTACATGAGGCCTAAACGTCCGTTTACCAGCAGCAGTGTAAATGAGGCCTAAATGTCTGTTTACCAGCAGCAGTGTTAATGAGGCCTAAACGTCTGTTTACCAGCAGCAGTGTTAATGAGGCCTAAATGTCCGTTTACCAGCAGCAGTGTAAATGAGGCCTAAACGTCCGTTTACCAGCAGCAATGTACATGAGGCCTAAACGTCCATTTACCAGCAGCAGTGTAAATGAGGCCTAAACATCCTTTTACCAGCAGCAGTGTAAATGAGGCCTAAACATCCTTTTACCAGCAGCAGTGTAAATGAGGCCTAAACGTCCTTTTACCAGCAGCAGTGTAAATGAGGCATAAATGTCCGTTTACCAGCAGCAGTGTACATGAGGCCTAAATGTCTGTTTACCAGCAGCAGTGTTAATGAGGCCTAAACGTCCGTTTACCAGCAGCAGTGTACATGAGGCCTAAACGTCCGTTTACCAGCAGCAGTGTAAATGAGGCCTAAACGTCCGTTTACCAGCAGCAGTGTACATGAGGCCTAAGTTTGGTTGCCTTGCTGCAGCTAGAGTTGCCACCTCATCCCTTTAAACCCGAACACATATTAATTACACTTGTTCTGAGACTGATTAAGGTGGTAATTAAACTCACTTAGTGCCTTATCTGCATTAAATTAGCCTCAGAACCTGTGTAATTCATATATGTTTGGGTTTAAAGGGATGAGGTGGCAACCCTAGCTGCAGACTGCCAGTCTCCTGAATGTAAGTATTGTTTTCCTTATGTTCTCTATCTGCTTCGTAATATTGAAGCCATAATTAATCAGACAGATAAACAGTCGGAGTAGCGATGCTGGGATACAGTTCTTGGTTTAATGCTAATCTGCCATTATACTGTAAGAATGAGTAAATGACATTTGGATAATATTGTTAAGCAGGCTATGTAGAACATTTGGTAACACAAGTCACATTTTTTTCTTTTTTTCCCCTCCTTTTTTTCCTTACTATTTTCTGTTTACATTCAATCAGCAGGACAGGATGTCCCGCTTCCCTCTAGTGTGTGCTCTCTGTGGCATGTCTGTTCAATTTCACACGCCCTCTCCCCCCAGGCGGTGCACTGGGCCTTCTCTCCCAAGCCTCTGTTGGGACACTGAGCTCCGAGCTGGGGCAGAGGGCAGCCAGGATGCTGTATGTATGTTTGAGTGTCTACATGCCGTCTGATAGCTGTGTGTACTCAGCGTGGCTTGTGACATGTACGGAGAGGGGTAATGTCATGTTCCAATTCTTTTATATGCTACCCTTATTCCTATTTTTTTCATTTAGTTATTTTTGTTATCTTTACCCCAAACTTCTTCACATTCTTGAATCTGACTTGGCCTAGTAAGCCAGAACTGTTTTTCATGTATTACACGTAATGGGGGTAGAGTTTATTTTCAGACATACATGTAGCCTGGACCTAATTTAGATTTGAGGAAATCAAGGAAGGTTTAGTTCTCCCAATATTGAGCAATATTACAATATTCCACTACTATAATGACATCAGTCAAGGCCCCCTTTAAAATGATGCACAATCTTGAGGCACCCCATTCTAAAATGTAAAAAATAAAAATAAACTAATAGTTTTACATATAGCAACAACATAGGACACCCAATGTAGAGGTGTTTTATTCTTCCAAATACACCTTTGCACACTTTCTCTCCCTCACTCAGCTAATGTGACCCCCCAGAGGCGTAACTAAAACCTTCAGGGCCCCGGTGCAAGAAATTATGAAGGGCCCCCCTGACCCCTGGCCAGGGCCCTTCCCTCTTCCCACTGATCCTGGGGCCCTTTACTCCTATCACGGGTCCCTTTATTACGGTCCCACAGCGGGGCCCTTTCACAAGTTCTGCAGCGGGCCCCCGTACTTCCATCTTCGGGCCTCCCCATGGTGGTGAAATGCCAAGGCCCGGTCACAATTGCAACCTTTGCAATCCTGATAGTTTTCTCACTGTTGTCAGTAGTTTTTAATTTTTATTTTATTTATTTATTTATTTTTTTACCATTTCATTTTATTTCTTTTACAATTTTATTTTTATTATTTTTTACATGTTTTTAGAAGCTCTGTTGGGGGGCTTTGATGAGATATCAGGGGTCTAAACAAACCTCAGCTCTCAGTCTCCATCTATGTAGCCTCAGCTGCACAGAATGAATGGACAGGAATAGTTGTGTACCGAGCCTCCCATTCATTCAGAAACAGAAGTATTCTGTTTACTATGTTTCAGTTTACTATGCTTCAGTTATGAATTAACCAATTGGTACCAATTCACTGACTCTGTCCATTCAGAAAAGGAAGGAGCCGGTTACTGACCCGTTCCCATCTCTCCATCATGACACATCTTCTACAGCAGCTGGCAGGAGAGAGGAGGGGGGAAGACAGCAGCTCTGTGGGGGGGGACCAGGGAAGCACACAGGGACCCTGGGAACAGCAGAAGACAAGTAAACTGGATAGAGGAAAATGGAGGAGATTGGGTCCTCTAAATGCCACCTTTGCCATCCCTCCTATCCAGGTGTACAAGGGAGGCAATTGCAACCCCTGCAACCCCTATCGTTATGCCCCTGTGACCCCCAGTAATGATAGAGAGGGGAGGGGAAGGGCAAACAAGGATGCTGTGCAGGCGCCCAACATCTTCCTTATCAACTGATGACATCATTAGTTGTTAGGACGCCAGCGACTAGAAGGTTGTAGTGGTGCACAATGAAAACCCATGGCTGCATTTGACTATAAGGCAGGCTTGTATACAATTTTTTGGGCAAATTTTAGGCATTTTGCCAAGGCACCCCAGGGTGCCTGGGCACCCTGGTTGAAAAAAGGCTGATCTAGAAGCATCTAGAGGTGCTAAACAGTGCTTATGTGAAGGGTGAATGGGCAGCATTATTGTGCACTTTTTATTCTCCTTAACCTGTACTTGCCCAGTTAAATTACAACACAGACATCAGTCTCTAACTGGCATTAAGCCTGCTATCCTACCCATATGCTGTGTGCATCTTGGTGCAAATCACCACTTACAGCTGCTTTTTTAAAATCATTTACTTGATTGCCAGTAACTGGCAGAATGCTAAAATGGAATTGGTCATTCCCAATCTTTGTGGATAAGACGAATAGTTTAGGCACAGAATTTTGTTCACAGAAGAATCTAGACCAGTGGTTCTCAACTCCGGTCCTCAGGACCCACTAACAGGCCAGGTTTGCAGGATAACTGAAATACATGACAGGTGATATCATTTGCTGCTCAGTGATTGCAGTATTCTAGCCTGCATCTCCCCAAGGTAATACTTAAAATCTGGCCTGTTGGTGGGTCCTGAGGACAGGAGTTGAGAACCACTGATCTAGACACACTGAATAAGCCTGAATATAGTAGGCTGAAGTTAGGTGGACAGTAATCAGTTGTGTATCATTCATATGGATAGCTGGTTGACTTGTAAGGACCCATTCATGGACTGTGGAAGACTTAAAGGGAAGAATTATTACACATTAACTTTAACAAACAATTAACACAAAACCTTTAGACACTCCACCTTGAGCTTCCCGATAAGCCAGAGCTCCTGGCTATGTCCTGCATCACCCAATGGGCTCACCGAGTGTGGATTTCCAAGGCTCAGCCCCATTCTATGCAGTCTTATTTATTCTTTTTTTATTTATCAAATTAAAAAAATGCATTCACAAATGTGTCCTTTAGTGTATTTATGTGAACATTTTACTTTTAAAGTAATTTGTGTATTTTTTAACTTATTAGGGCCTCTTTAATCACTTTTAAATCCAAAATATCTCCATAATTAAATCGGAATGTCACCCAATAGAGAAACATCCGCTTCTCCACTCCCCCCCCTCTTCTCTATCACCCTTGGTTACATTTTTATTAGGGAGAAAGCAGGTAACTGGTGTTGCCTAGACAATCTCAGTGGAAGTTTGCCCCCCACCCTATGGGAAGCCAGCTGTGAAGCTACAAGGAGGAGTGACAGCTGGCTTTCCTTGGTAAACATGCCAGCGCCGGGGACCTGAAGACTGGTGAAGAACTGGCCTTGGTGAGGACGGCGCTGGATCCCAGGACAGTGTCTTTTTATTAAAAGTCAGCAGCTACAATATACAATATTCATAGCTGCTAAATTTTATTTTTTTTTTGTCATACAGCCTGCCGTTCTTTTTTAAGGACTCTCAGTAAAGGGGCTTAGCTGACAAATAAAGGCATTTATTTGCAAATATTTTTGTGGTTTAATTGAACTTTGATTAGCATTATTCAGCTTCGCTCAGACCCCTCTGAAATGAGACAAACTGCAGATTTGGGCGTATGGTTCAGCAGGTTATTGTTACTTTTTTTTTAAATTAATTTCTTTTTATTGTTTTTATAAGAATAGAAAACAAAATACAAAAAAAAATAATAAACATAGAATAAAGTTACAAGAGTAGGGTATGAAACTCAAAAATATGATACACAACAACACGTCTTAAAGCGGAGTTCCACTCAAAAGTAGAACTTCCACTTTCAGACCTCCTCCCCAGCTCCTGATGGTGAAACTGAGCTTTTGGGGAGGAGGGGGGGTGCGGATACCCGATTTTCACAGGCACTTCCGTTCCGGGTGCCTTAGGTCTCCTTCCCCCTCCCTCCCGAAGTCTTCTGGGACACAGGACAGGTCCTAGAAGACTTTGGAACCAATCGCGGAGCACAGCATCGCTCGCGCATGCGCAGTGCGCGCCCGGCTGTGAAGCCACTAGCTGTCACGGCCGGGTGCCCAAAGTAGCAATGACAGCGCCACGGAGGGGAGGGGGAGAGATCTGAGGCTCCAAGCGGCCCCATCGCTGGACCGGGAGACAGGTAAGTGTCTGTTAATTAAAAGTCAGCAGCTACACTTTTTGTAAACGGTGGAACTCCGTTTTAACCAGAGCCACTCGTAAGTAAGTAGAAGAATAATTTCTGTGAGAGGCCAAAAATAACAGAACAAAAAATGGTCTTTAGGTCGACTGAGCAGGGTCATTGAATAAGAGCCCTTCACAATCGGTAGCTTCACTGGGATCCGGCTAAGGTACATACAGGCGCAGCACAAAGGTGCCAATGGTGCATCATCCAAAAATCAAGAAAAACATAAAATAAAAGGCAAAACCCCACAAAGCAAAACAAACAGGGCTCAGCACTGGCCAATGTCTCACCAGGTCAAAATATAACATGCAGAAATATCAAGTTATTATTACTTAAAGCAGAATTAAACCCTCCACCATCTTGGCCTCTGTTTGATTTGCAACTGCCATGGTGCTGCCCAAGTGATCAGTTATGACACCAGCCATTTGATGCTTTGACAGTCTGGTTGAGAACACAAGCAATGTGACGGTTAGGTCCCTTTCACACTTGTGCGACTTTGGGACTGCAAAGACGCATGACAAGTCATACCCCGTGATTTCCAATGAGTACCATTCATATCTGTGCAACTTCAAGTCGCAGCAACTTCAAAGTAGCCCCTGCATTACTTTGGTCCAACTTTGATGCGACTTGAGGTCCATAGACCTTTAAGATTACACAGGCATTGCTTCAAGTCCCATCAAAATCGTGGGACTTTCAGGTCGCACAAGTGTGAAAGGGTCCTTAGCATTCCTGACATGCTAGGAATATAAATGTTTTTTTAAACTGTTAAATCGATGGGTTAAGTTCCCCTTTAAGATTTTTTAAATCCGTATTAAACCCTCCTATCTATTAGCCATGGAAGCTGCCATCTCTGCTTCTGTTTCATCTGCAACTGCCATGGTGCTGCCCATGTGATCAGTTATGACATTTGATGGTTGGACAGTTTGTTTGAGAACACAAGCAAATGTGACAGTTAAAAATACAAAAAAACAGCTCTAATATTATAATATGCAAATGAGCAAAACAAAAAAAAAATAACCACATATAAAGTGCAAATGTGCAACAAATAGTGCTTATATATTGAGCCCTTTCGCACATAGACCCAAAAATTCATAAAAGCAAAGTTCATAAAATCAAGTGCCCAATATATATGCACTATTTGTTGCACATTTGCACTTTATATGTGGTTATTTACTTTTAATTGTTTTTTTTACACATTTACACATATAATATTAACACTGTTTGTATTCATGTATGTTACAGTATGAGCTGGTATCACAATTATATGTGGCTGCTTACTGTTCAGTTGTTGGTGACCTAGCGTGGATTTATACCAATGATTCTCAAACTGTGTGCCGTGTGAGATTTGCAGGTGTGCCGTGGGGGTTTTATAAAATATTTAAGATTGCTAGCATTTTGTAACCTTGAACATATCGAAAAATTTAATGGTAGATCAATGTCGCAAAAGTTAAAAAAAACAACATATATAAAAACACAATCTCTGTTAGTCTGTCATTCATTGGTTCCTTTCGTAAAGCAGGACTTGTGCGAGATCTCAGGAGAACTTGATTGCTCTAATTCGATCATCATAAGAGACCATTCCATTCCAACTTTGATGCTTAGGCCTCATACACACAGGCATCTGAGAAAAAATAAGCAAAACGTCGGGTCCCACGTTTTGGAAAAATCTGTGTTTTTTTCTGCATTTTGCATCGGCGTTAGTGAGCGTTAATGAGCGTTAGTGAGCGTCAGCGTCAATCGGCGGTTTTCGAAAAAAAAATATTCCTCTGCTATTTTTTAACCTAAAAACGCCGGTGTCAAAAATGCCGGTTAACGCCGGTGCGGCGTTAGTGAGCGATTTGCGGCGTCGGCGTCAAAAACAGCAAAACGTTACAGCCTCAGAACGCGCTGGTCCCGCTTTCTAGAAACAGCTCACTAATGCCGACGCCCTCTACTGCTCAAAAACGCCGGCGTTTTTAGAGGGCCATTGAATAACATGGAGAGCTGCAAAAAACGCCCAAAAACATGGCGTCAAAAAACGCCCGTGTGTACGAGGCCTTATACATAAAGTTTGTTCATTGTTAAGTGATGGAGAAATACTAAGGCTACTTTCAAACTGGAGCGGTACCCGCGGTCACGGTAAAACCCCGCTAGTTTTAGCGGAGTTTTACCAGCGATAGGGCTCCGCTATGCGGGCGGGAGCACCGCGCTTTTAACCCCCCACAAGGCGTTAAAAAGGGGTTAAAAGTGCCGTCGCTCAGCGCTACCGAGTTGGTGTGCAGCCGCTTCGGCAGAGCTTGCCATGCATTTCAATGGCAGGGGCGGTAGAGGAGCGGTATATTACCGCTCCCCTCACCGCCCCAAAGATGCTGCTTGCAGGACCTTTTGTAACGTCCTGCTAGCGCACCGCCCCAGTGTGAAAGCACTCAGGGCTTTCACATTGGGGTGGGTTGGGGGGACTTTTGAGGTGCTTTACAGGCGCTATTTTTAGCTAAATAGCGTCTGTAAAACGCTCCAGTGTGAAAGCAGCCTTAATCAAGTCTGGAACTCTGAAAGAGAAACTGTTAAATGAAAAGCGAGGAAGCAAGCGAAAGTACAAAGAAGATTACAATCCCTTCAATCTGATTTGCTCTCAAAAGCAGGCACATCCTTCACATTAAATTTAACATTAAATATATGTGTAAAAATAAATAAGTTCTTTACCACAAAAATTATTAAATCTTTTCAGGTGTGCTGTGAACATTTTTAGATCTTTTTGGGGCGCCGCAAGACAAATACGTTTGAGAAACACTGATTTATATACCTTTTTACTAAAATGTGACAGCATTCCCAGCATGGCAGGAATGTAACTGTTTTTTGAAACTGTTACATTTATGGGTTTAGTTCCACTTTAAAAAAGGCATTTGTGCGGGTTACAGTTTTAAAAAAAAAAAAAAAAACAGAGGTGTACATCACATGCCCTTTATTTATGACATGATTGTGGAATATATACTGATATGATGGGATTGGCTGACTATGGTGTTTGTGATCTCAGCAAACATCCAAGCGCAATCTATAGTGTATTGGGAGGGAAAGGTCTACTAGCTGATCACAGTGCCAGGTATGTCTAAGTACACAGAAATACATGTATACATTTGTGTCATACAACATTATTGAAAACTGTTTAAATAGAGAAGGAGATGTGCTTTAATCATGCACCCACTATATCCTGTACCCAGATCTTCAGTTTTATATATATATATATATATGTGTGCATTTTACAGCAAACAGTATCTTCTAACCTCCAACCTTTTTTTTTTTCTATAGATAATACTCTGTTTACCGGCTGTATATTTAGTGACACTTTGGCCCATGTTTATATCTCTATCTGCTGAGCTGTGCTCTGTGTCATCCTGTGTAATGTAATTACAGCTGCATGCCCACAGGGGCTCAGGGCTTCTCCAGAGTTTGAAAGAGGACAACCTGGGTCTACAGGCAGCTTTGGGGGCCAATTCATTAATACCAAATCCAATCGGCTATGTGGAAAGCGTTTGATTACCCTCATCCAGCCGCTCAGCTCTACAGGACAAATTCAATTTGGTTTGAACTGTTACCGGTTAAATTGTATTAATGAATATTCCAAGTAACACATGCAGTAAGGAAATTCAGGATTTGCCCCATGCTGCAATAGATGAAACAACCAAAACATAGCAGAAAACATAAGGAGAGCTTCCGCAGATGCACAATATGTTACACTTAGCATTTCAGGAGAACAATAACTACTACATTCATAAAATAATTAGCAAAGATTTGTAAGATGAAGATATATATGATGGATTGCTAACTAGGGGTCCTCTTACGGTCTGAAAATGTTATTGCTATCCACCCGGTGCCATGGCATGAACTGTTCCACTAGTAAAAAGAAACGCACTACTAATATTAATATCTGATCAGTTCACAGGTAAAGCAGAGATACTTTGAATGTCTTTACAGTATATAAAATTCAAGGTATCAGTACCAATAAAGTAGATGTCAACACAAACATATCCACTTTATTATGTGAAAGTGGTTGTAAAGGTTCGCTTTCTTTTTTTTTAAAATAACAAACATGTTATACTTACCAACTCCTCTGTGCAAGGGTTTTCCACAGAGTGGCCCCGATCCTCCTCTTTTAGGGTCCCTCAGCGGAGCTCCTGGCTCCTCCCCGCATCGAGTACTCCGTCGGAGAAGCGCTTCCCTGGGGACTCCCGTGTGCTGCTGCTGCGTCCATTGACACAGGCAGCAGGACTCGGCCACGCCCCCTGGCTGCTGCATCATTGTATTTGATCGACATCAATGAAAGCCAATGGCTGCGCTGCTATCAATCTATCCAATCAGGACCCAAGACACAGGCAGGTGGGCTTGTTCTCGGCGCAGGAAAGATCAGGCTCAGGTAAGTATTAGGGGGGCTGGTGCATCACAGGAGGTTTTTCACCTTAATACATAGAATGCATTAAGGTGAAAAAAACCTTGAGACTTTACAACCCCTTTAACCGGTTAACGACCGACTCGCGTACATTTACTGCTGCAGAGTGGCAGCGTAACGCGAATCGCTGTTTATTAAGGGGCGAGCAGAGACCACTGGCGGTGAGCTCTCATGCCCGCCATGCACTACCTCAGTGCGGTCGCGGGTGGACTTAATGTCCACCGGCGACTCGCAATCGCCTACTACACAGGAAGAACGGGGAACCACTGATGTAAACAAGGCAGTTCCCTGTTCTGTCAGTGGGCATGACAGAGATCTACTGATCCCTGTAGTCTGGATTAGTTAGGTCTTTTATGCTCCTGGCAGCCCAGCCTCCATACAGTTAGAACACGCCTAGGGAACACAGTTAACCCCTTTATTGCCCCCTGCAGGTTAATCCTTTCACTGCAAGTGACATTTATACAGCAATCAGTGGCTATTTTTAGATCTGATCGCTATATAAATGTCAATGGTCCCAAAAAAGTGTCAAAAATGTCCGATCTATCCGCCGCAATATCTCAGATCGCCACCATTACTAGTAAAAAAAAAAAAAAGTAAATACACCATAAATTAATTCTCATGGTTTGTAAAAGCAGCTACTTTTGCGCAAACTAATCAATATACGCCGATTGCGATTTTTTTTTTACTACAAATGTGAGGAAGTATATATATCGGCAAAACTGATGAATACATTTTTTTTTTATATTTTTGGTTTGGATATGTATTATAGCAAAAAGTAAGAGATATTGAGTTTTTTTCAAAATTGTCGCTCTGTTTTTGTTTATAGCGGTGATCAGAAGTGACGCAGATGTGATCAAATACCACCAAAAGAAAGCTCTATTTGTGGGGAAAAAAAGTACGCCAGTTTCGTTTGGGTACAAGGTCCAACAACCGATCAGTTGTCAGTTAACCACTTCAGCCCCGGAAGGATTTCCAGCTTTAGGACCGGAGCCCTTTTTGCGATTCGGCACTGCGTCGCTTTTACTGAAAATTGCGCGGTCATGCGACTTTACTGCGTCGCCACTAGTTTATGGTGGTTTTCTTTCGAGATAAACACCCTTTTTTTCCTGCGTTTAAAGCAAACCCATGTTTCAGCGTACTGGCGCGTTAAAAGTCATTTTCGCTGCGTCACGGCTTAGCGTTTTTCCCGAGGCCAGGATTTCGACCTTTAGGAAGGCCCCGACTTCACCAATTGACTGTTG
>BLSH010213051.1:1207146-1218046 GCA_018402905.1 Glandirana rugosa | reverse complement strand
ACCAGAACCTCCCAATTCTTTCTAGAAACCTGGAGGAGGGTTTCTGGTCAGAGAGCTGGGAGATAGGTGGAGCCATCTGGAGTGTTCTATGGAGCCCTGACCAATCCCCAAGCAGGATGGGCAGGGGGCAGGCCTAAATACTCTGAGTCAGCCCAATCTGGAAGGAATTGTCAGGTGGAAGTCTGGAGATGTAGCAGAGGCGTCTGTGGAAGCCTTGGGAGCCAGTCAGGGCAAGGAGTGTCCCTAAGGAAAAGTAGGTCGGAGAGACCTGGAAGAAGGATGGGCTGTGAGTTGTAGTCCATCAAAGGCCCAGCTAGCACTTAAGTATTTTGCTACACATTCAGGGGCCCGTGACCCCTGGCCTGTAATGGGTGGTCCTGAGGTCCTGCTAATACAGAGTAGGTCTCACCATGTGCTAGCCGCGGTAAAGAGGAAGGAGTAGAGAAGTTTGATAAATTTCCTTTCAGGCTGGAAACTAAGTGATGTGCTGGAGAGAAGTAAAAGAGTGATAATCTGCAAGTTCTGTGTTAGAGAGAGAACTGTAGAAGAAACAGTCAGCAAGTTGAGTGCTGGAGAGTTGTGAGGAGTAACAGTCTGCAGAAGGATAGTCTGCAGTGCAAGTGTGCATATACAGGATTGTATATGGAGTTCATGTACCATAATTATTTGGGCATCCCACAGCCACCCCTTATCCCCAGCCAAGTTATTTCACCTAAATAAAACATAAAAAACAAGAGCCGGCCTGGTCAGTGTCTCCGGATGTGTGAAATATGGTGTGATTGAGGGCAGCTATAAGGTGAACCACTACTACCAGCCACTCTCAAGGGAGCCCATGGCTACATTTAAAAGGTGATCTAACATCTAATTACATAATTCCCTCTTACCACACTATTTTGGGACAGAGCCACCTAGTGACAGACTTGCTAACTGTACCTGCTTACAAGCAGTCCTTTCAACATAAACTTCATTACACAGGCATTGGCCATTGTTGTCAATTCTAGCGATGACTGCCATGCAATCATCACTAGGAATCGAATGTATGCATGTAGACATGAATTGGCTGCAAAAAAAGGCTACAGGAGGTCAGTAGCACTGAGATGTAACATAGATTGAAAAAAAGGTAAAAACAATCTTCAAAATGGTAATCATTTATATTAGTGCAAGCATTTTAGCCAACTAAATTTCATTCAGTATAAAATGAAATGATGGGAAGGTTCACAGTACCTACAGAAAAAAACATTCAGTTTTTCTCTGCGGGTAGTGACTGCAGCTCCTGTTGTTATTCGCTTGCCGAATACGGCTGCAAGGCAGCTCTCCTATGCCAGATCACGTACTAGGTAGGTGATCCAGGACTTTTGGGTAGGGGGCATGCGCGTGTGACGCTGGCAACCCCAGCTGTGCTGTGATTATACACAGCAGATGCGGATCAGTGAGTGCCAGCCAATGGATGACCGCTGGCACCCGCTGATCATCGGGAAAACCCACAGGACAGAGCCCTGCCTCTGTAAACAAGGCAGAGCTCTGTCCTGTCAGCAGAGAAGTAATGGATTTTCTTTCGCAGGGAAAGAAAATCCATTACTTCCCTTAGTAAAAGCACCACACACATTACACCAAAACACTGGAACACTTAACCCTTTGATCACCCTAGATCAGTGATTCTCAACCAGAGTTCCTCCAGAGGTTGCCAGGGGTTCCTTGAGCAAGGAGCAGTTTCTGCCTCTCAGATAAGTTCCCACTGACATCATTGATCCTTTTAGCTATCTGTAAGAAGGTAATTCTTTTCAATGACCACAAGTGTAAGGAGCATTCTTCCCATTGACCATCACACTAATGTATCATGAGTTGTATATTTCTCATTTTTAGCAGGGGTTCCCCGAGACCAGAGAACTATTTCAAGGGTTCCTCCGTGTTGAAAAGGTTGAGAAAGGCTGCCCTAGATGTTTAACCCCTTCCCAGCCAGAGTCATTAGTACAGCGAAAGTGCATATTTTTGGCAATGATCACTGTATTAGTGTTACTGGTTCCCACAAAGTGACAAAAGTGCCAGTTAGTGTTTGATTGTCTGCCACAATATCGCAGTCCTGCTATAAGTCGCTGATAACCGCCATTACTAGTAAAAATAATAAATAAATAAAAATTCCAGTATATATCCCATCGTTTATAGATGCTATAACTTTTGCGCAAACCAATCAATATATGCTTATTGGGTTTTTCTTTTTTTACCAAAAATATGTAGCAGAATACATATTGGCCTAAATTTATGAAGATTTTTTTTTAATGAATATGTTTTGTAGCAGAAAGTAAAAAACATTGTTTTTTTTTTCAAAATTGTCAGTCTTTTTTTTTTTGTTTATAGCGCAAAAAATAAAAAAAAGCAGAGGTGATCAAATACCACTAAAAGAAAGATCTGTTTGTGGGGAAAAAAGGACATCAATTTTATTTGGGTACAGCGTCGCACGACTGCACAATTGTCAGTTAAAGCAACGCAGTGCCGTATTGCAAAAAATGACTTGGTCATGAAGGGGGGTAAATCTTCCGGAGGTCAAATGGTTATACAAAGCGTGTTCTGCTGGCCTTCTGGAAATGATCAGCGTTTTCACAAGAGAACCACTTGTATGGACAGAGATATAATGGAAGCGAGAAGGAGAGTGGGATGGCTGTATTATTAAACAAAAGTTTGGGAACAGATCAGTTGCCGAGAACCTTTTTCCTACATATGAATTAGTGTATGTACTGAACTCGGGCTGTAATCTTGTCGGGAAACACTGAATTATGCAGGCAGCTGTGATATTACGTGCTTGTATACACAGCACACAACATTTTGGCAGCAGTTCAGATTACCCACTAAAGGCTCTTCCTCATTATGCATAAAAGGAGCCATGCACATAGATTTGGGTTTCTAATGTTAGTTTAGGATTATTATAGTGCACGCTGTAGTAATAAATAAATACAAGTAGCCTGACACTTCAGGACTCCAGTCCTTAACCACTTGTGTGCCAGCCTGTAAAACCTTCAACACCCAGCCAGTTTTCAGTGCTGTGAAAGTCTGGCTGACAATTATTCATTTCTGTTCCCAAATTAACTTTATACTATTTTTTTCTGAGCTAAATGGAGCTTTCTTTTGGTGATGTTTAACCTCTTCAGCCCCGGAAGATTTACCCCTCTTCGTGACCAGGCCATTTTTTTACGTTACGGCACTGAGTTATTTTAACTGACAATTGCACGGTCGTGCGACACTGTACACAAATAAAATTGACCTCCTTTTTTCCACACAAATAGCGCTTTCTTTTGGTGGTATTTGATCACCTCTGCGGTTTTTATTTTTTGCGCTATAAACAAAAAAAGACAGACAATTTTGAATAAAAAAACAATATTTTTTGCTTTATGCTATAAAACACACCCAATAAAACAATTTAAAAAATCAAAAGTATTCATCAATTTAGGCCAATATGTATTCTGCCACATATTTTTGGTAAAATCCCAATAAGCGTATATTGATTGGTTTGCGCAAAAGTTATAGCGTCTACAAACTACAGGATAGATTTATGGAATTTTTATTTATTTATTACTAGTAGCAATTTTTAGGGGGACAGCAATACTGCGGCAGACAAATCGGACACTAAGTGACACTTTTTGGGGACCAGTGACATTATTACAATGATCAGGGCTAAAAAAAATGCACTGTCACTGTACTAATGACACTGGCAGGGAAGAGGTTAACATCAGGGGCGATCAAAGGGTTAAATGTGTTCTCTAGGACTGCTTTCTAACTGTGTGGGGGTGCTTTGACTAGAGGAAAACAGAGACCAGTGTTTCTGCTAAACAGAAACACAAGATCTTCACCTTCCCCTCTGACAGAATGGCCGCCTGCCTTGTTTACATAGGCAGACTGTTGTTCTGCCCCTCTGGAGATCAATCGGCGGTTTTGGGTCCTGTACGTGATTTCGCGCAGGAGGGCCGCCGTGCTGCAGTATATCTGCGTGGGACGGTCCTTAAGGGGTTAATAACAGCTGTTTTTTTTTTTAAACTAAAGGAAAAATAGACCTGACATTAAACTTGGTGTACTAATTCCCATGCGACTTGGGAACATTAAAACTTAAAAGATTACCGGCTCGGCAATGCTGCGGGTCTCCCTGCTTGCAGCGTGTGTTCCACCTGTACGTGAGAGCGGCGTACCATGCATCCCAACTGATGCGTTTCATCACAATACGTAACGTCTTTAGACGAAACGCATGCTGCAAGCAGGGAGACCCGCAGTGTTGCCGAGCCTGTAATCTTTTCAGTTTTAATGTTCCCAAGTCGCATGTGAATTAGTCTATGTAGCCAGGGATTGGTATATGATATAGTCAAGGCTTTATTTCACTATGAGAGGCTTGTCCCTCTTTTTTATCTTCTTCATAACACCACGAGGACCCATTGGGGAAATCGTTACTGAGGATACCATTAAAGGACCACGGATCTGGGATAGATCACCTAAAGCGCGTTTGACTTTTCTGTGTCATATGACAAGGGGGTCAATGTCATCTGGTGAGTTGGGATCTTCCCTCATAAGCACAGTGTTTGTGGTGATATTTAAATACATCTTAAGAAGAAAAGCACAAGGCACTTTCTTTCTCTCTGTCATTTTTTCTCTGGACCTGCATACAGTAGACTTGGATCTTTCATTTGGCACAGTCACTTGGCACAGATATTTATATAAATTTTTTCTGGACCCACATAGTGGAATACAGTGCTCCCAAAACGCCCCTGCCCATTGCAATGAACAGGCAGCACTTCCAAAGCGCCTGAAAGGTGCTTCGGAAGCGTCGCGACACAGGAGTTTTTAACTCCTTCTTAGGGGATAAAAGCGCCCCGTTAGCAGGAAAAAAGCGCAGCTTAAACAGCGGTAAAGTGGCGCTTTGCCGCTGATGCAGACACGGCCCCAATGTGAAAGGGGTCGAACTGTGGGACCTTTTATAGAAAGGCGTGTGCCTTTTCAAATCATGTCCAATCAACTGAATTTACCACAGATGGCTGCCAATCAAGTTGTAGAAACATCTCAAGGATGATCATTGGAAACAGGATGTACCTGAGCTCTATTATGAGTGTCATGGCAAAGGCTGTGGATACTTATGTACATGTGATTTTTTTTACTTTTTTATTTTAAATAAATTTGCAAAGATTTCAAACACACTTATTTCACGTTGTCATTATGGGGTAATATTTGTAGAATTTTGAGGAAAATAATGAATTTAGTCCATTTTGGAATAAGGCTGTAACATAAAATGTGGAAAAAGTGAAGCGCTGTGAATATTTCCCAGATGCACTGTAAGCCTTATTATAGGTTTACCTGTAGGTAAAAATCACACTTTGCTACTGCTTTAAGCCGACCACACACATTGCAATCTGATGATGCAATCAACATCTATTGTATATATATATGACAACTGAACTATATATTACCGCCTAACACCTAATGGCCTGCAGCAAAACCAATCAAATAGTTTAAGTGCTAATAAATAAGGTGATCCAACATAACCCTATAAAAACAAAATTATTTTGTTGTGAGGAAAAAAAAAATATATTGCTATTTTTCTTTTAAATTGTTGTTTAGGCAGCTGTTCCTCTTCAACAATACAAACAATAGCTATACTTTTTTGATTTAAAAAAAAAAGATGGCTTCCATGATGCAGTTTTGTTACTAACTGACAACTGGTTCAGCTGCAAGAAAATTGCCACAAAATTTTTTCTACTATACTCAAAATTTGCATTATCAGTGCAGCGCCCCCATAGTGATAGGTGCGTTTTGTAGTGAGCTTTTGCTAGGAGAGGCAAAATTTAGTCAGGCCTGACTAAGTGCAGGCCTGAATGTTTTGATCTGAGCTGGGGAGTGGCTCAGGGAGTGGCTGGAGACAGAAGGAAGGAACACCCCTTGAGCAGAGAAGGTTCTGGAGAGGGGGATGGATGAGGAGGTGTCACTTCCTGATGTATGACAAGGAGCCCTGACCAATCTACAGTCTGGATTGGCGGCGGGCAGGCCTCCTTAAATACAGCAGTCTGCCAGCAGGGGGGAGACCCTGGGAGCTGGAGGAGAAAGGTTGGAACAGTTTGGGAGAGGAATAGTGGACAGTCTGCAGAATCCTTGGGAGCCAGTCAGGGGAAGGAGTGTCACTGTGAGGAAAGCAGGTCGGTGGGACCTGGAAGAGGGGTGGGCTGTGAGTTGTAGTCCATCAAAGTCCCAGCTAGCACCAATGTTCTAAGCTACACTTTGAGGGGTCCCAGACCCTGGCCTGTAATAGGTGGTCCGGAGGCCTTGTTGACAGTTTGCAGGCCTCGCCATGTGCTAGCTGCGGTGAAGAGAAAAGAGTTATGTGAGCCTGATAAATTTCCCTTCAGGTCAGGAACTAAGTGATGTGCTGGAGAGAAGTGAAGGAGCAATAGTCTGCAGAAGAGATGTGCTGGAGGAAGTAGAGTGTATTTACGGTCGTTTATATAGGAAGTCCTGTAACCAATTCTTTGGGCATCCCACAGTCACCCCTTTTCTCCATCCAAGTTAAATCCCCTAAATAAAACAAACAGAAACAAGAGCCGGCCTGTTCAGTGACATCGGATGTGTGAGATTTGGTGGGATTGTGGGCAGCTATAAGGCGAACCACAACTATCAGCCACTCCCAAGGGAACACATGGCTACATAAGGTTATGTGGTCAGTTTAGGGGCAAACAACACAAAAGTGTTCTTTAGAAGCAGTGACCACATCAGGTTATGTGGTCAGTTTAGGGGCAAACAACACAAAAGTGTTCTTTAGAAGCAGTGACCACATCAGGTTAATTACTCTGCTGCATTCACTTTTGAAGCTGTTTTTTGCAGTTTCACTTCAAGATTTTACCATATTATTTGCTGCTTGTGGAACTTGCAAATGTGTAAAAGCTGCCTGAAAGTCCATTTTTTCCTCCTTTTTTTTTTTTTTTTTATAAGAAATATTTTGGGTACGTGTGGGATTGCACTGACCTAGCTAACAGGACTGTTATCTTCTACTGTAACAAGTCACGTGACTTTTCCAAGTGTACACAGAGCCATACATGGCTGGACATCGCTGGCTTTGTTTGCAGGTAATGCGATGCATAGTAGCCCATTATGTTTCTACTTTATAGGGGGACATAGAGGAAGTAAACCCCATCTGGGTTTACTTGCTTTTTAACTTGAACGTTTTTTCACATTTTGTTTGCTGCAATTGCCGCTGGGATGTATTTTTAACACACAAGATTGCTTTACTTTTCATCAACTGGTCAGCATATTCTATATTATAAATATATCTTTTTTGTCAATTGTTATTTTGTAGTAGACTCTATAGCCTCGTACACACGGGACGACGATCGTACTGCACTACACGATCGTACGACCACAGAAAGAACGTTCAGGTGCATGTAATTAGCATCTGGCCGTTCCTGACTTCTGAGCATGCGTGTTGTGCACAATACAACTTGTTGTACCAACTTCTCTGTACACACGATACAACGGTCATATGACCGCTTGTTGGTACGACCACATTTTCTAGTTTGCTCATACAACTCCCCTTGTATGACGGTCGTATGTCGGCAGTTCTAATCGCGCATACGAACGATCGATTTCGCATACAATGGTCATTCATACAACCTGTTATATAAGATCGTCGTCCCGTGTGTACGAGGCTTATGCCTTTTCACATGAGAGATTGCACTGAATATATGATCTGTAGGTTGTTTGCTCTGATTTTGCTTAGCTAGGACTACACAAGCAATCTCTTTGCTCTTGAGAGATTTAAAGTGTAACTCTACTTTTGTGGGAAAAATAATATAGCATATACAATTGCTATATTGTAGTTAAATATTATTTTAAAAAAATCACAATTCCTATTCAATCTGCAGTGCTGTCATTTTCTTTAAAATGCAATGCAACATGACAGACTGGAGGCCAGTGGGTCATCGGTCGGGGGGGGGCGTCAGACAGACCTGACCACAGAAATCCCCCCCATCACTCGAGCCCACCACCACACAACATACTCCCCCCCCCCCCCCCCGGTCGCCCTGCACTTATCCCATGCAGGTCACCGGCTGCAGCTTATTCCCTCTGTCTCCTCCGTGTCCCGGCCATCGCTTCATACTCCCGGGCAGTGGAGTCTTGCCTGCGCCCCTAATGAGCGGCCGCCACTGCTGGAGGCGTTCTGTGCACAGATGGTGTACAGAATGCCCCCAGAAATGTAATCTCCTGCTTATGTGATTGGCTCACTCATTTTCCCAGATTTTGGGGATCCCTCTGCAATAAAAATGGCATTTTTGGTGACATACTCGCAAAGGGAAATTACATCTAAAGGGATGCTGCCACTTTCCTCATTAGAACCCTAGGGCAGCAGCTGATTGAAATGATGAAATCGCTCACATTCACATTTATCCTGCACAAACAGCTATTTCTTTGGGATAACAAAGGGTAGGAATCAAACATTTCAACAAAATTGAAATGCCTGCAATGTTTATAGATCACCCGCAAAAGATTTTTATTTTCTCAACAAAAGTGGAGTTTTTCACATGAGCAGCGGAGCCCGTTTTGACGGGCTCCGCTGCTCAGCGGGGATCCGTCCGTTTATCCCCGCTGAGCCGGCGGATGACAGGACAGTCTCTGCACTCTGTGCAGAGACTGACCTTTTACAGCTCCATTCTCCTCTATGGAGGATCGGATGAACACGGACCGTCTGTCCATGTTCATCCGATCCGCCAGACGGATGGAAACTAGGGTTTCCATCCGTCTGTTTTTGGCGGATCGGAGCGGATTGGATGTCAGCGGACATATCACCGCTGACATCCGTCGCTCCATAGAGAACAATGGAGCGTCCGTTCGGGTCCGCCTGAAAAACTGACAGGCGGACCCGAACGATCCGCTCGTGTGAAAAAGCCCTTACTCTTTCAGTCCCCTTTCACACTGGTGGTCTTTAGAGTGTTATATCAACAAAACCAATTGCAACCTTGGAACTTGAACACCTTAGGTAGATCCATATTATAGATGGTAGTTTGTGTATGATGTATCTGGTTTTGTAGTGACTGCAGCAGTTGGCAGGCCTGGGATTTCTCATAGGGAAATCTTGCCAATGGAGTCCCAGGGAGATTTAAGAATCCACTTTTTGATTCTTGTTGTTAACAACCATGTAGAACTGAAACATATTGGAGTCTTTTATGACTGATTAACTTTAAGACAGCAGCAATTGTGACCGGGAAGACTAACCTGCAGTAGAGCAATCTGAAAGCAAGGCTTGAATCGCTCGGGGATCACAGTGTGGAAGGGATGACGTTGATGGCGGTGTGGAGGACGGTCTATGTGGACAGCTTTACCCCAGATGCCTGCATACTTAGATGTGCTGTTTTAATCATCAACCATGTGAGTTGCTAAATGTTGTACCTTCATTAAATGTAACCATATTGCTACACTTTGAGGCGCCTCTCTTCTCTTTTATAGTCAGTTGTGACATGACACTGCTTGTATATCAAGAAATAAAAACACATTAAATATCCGTGCTTAATCTCAAAGGAATTAAACAGAGAAGCATCTACCAAATTTGCTCAGGTACACAAACAATGATAGATTTAAGATATAGCAGTGCTTCAAAAGGGGAATGCATCAATGATATGGAAAGTTAATTAAAACCTTAACAAATTCCTTTATAAAAAGAAAGAAAAGGGATAGTCAATCACATTGAATATATAGAAAAATATCTCAGTTCATCAGTCCATGATATTGGATAGACACACAGAGTGAAACACAGTTGATTGAAGTGAACCGCCACCAGAGACGCTGACACCCACTGCCTCTTACCAAGTAATACCGACCCCCGGTAACGGAGGGTCAGTACGCGCTCAGCTAATTCACAGAAAAAGATCCAATGACTCTGTTTCACAGCCGACATGCCACACTAAAACGGGCTGATCTAGGGTCACTTCACCTCACGAATGTCCTCAATTCAATATGAAAGAGAAGACATCTCGATGCAGATTTTCATGTAACAATTTATTATAAAAAAGTAGCAACTTACATCTTAAAACTCGATCATCAGCATGCTAAATCCGTGTAGGGAGTTTACAACCAAAAAGACGTAGATCGTCTAGCTCATCCCAATGCGTTTTGTCATCTACAGAACGTCATCAGGGGCGTGATGTGTCATATGCTGATGATCGAGTTTTAAGATGTAAATTGATACCCAACATATCATGCTTCAAAATTGCGCCCACTCGTGGAATGATGACAAACTTTGGCACTTAAAAATCTCCTTTGGAGAAATCTAAAAATGTCTACAGGTAACCAGTTTAGAGTTTCAGAGGAGGTCTGGTGCTAGAATTATTGCTCTCACTCTAATGGTCGCGGCGATACCTCACATGTGTGGTTTGAACCCAGTTTTCATATGCGGGCGGGACTTACGTATGCGTTCGCTTCTGCACGTGAGCTCGGCGGGACCGTGCTCTTTAACCACTTGCCGACCGCCGATCGGAGATTGACGGCGGCAAAGTGGCTCTGTAACGCAAAACGCCGTCATACGACGGCGGCTGCGATACAGAGGTACTGTGAGGGCGGCTCGAGTGCACGTCTTCGCTTGCGTATGCATTCAGGGCGGGCGTATACTTTTGACCCAAGTTTGGTGTGTACACTCCATAGCGGCGCTGGTAATCTCACTCTCGTTATTAAGATCGTGGTCTGGAGGAGACTTTGAGATTTGACCAATGGACATCTGTAAAAATCTAAAGAGGTTTCCTCTAAAAATTCACGGTTTCAAACAGTAGTAAGGTGCTCACCCGCGTTAAAACTTCGTACTATACAACCCATAGTTAAATGTAGAATTTTGAGCTAGTAGTCGTATACTGTGTAGTGCGGGGACTACTGCAAGACATCTACTGTTTTGCGT
>BLSH010213051.1:1172637-1206578 GCA_018402905.1 Glandirana rugosa | reverse complement strand
AAACCCCAAAAATGAATTCTCATCATCCGTAAACGCGGCCACTTTTGCGCAAACCAATCAATAAACGCCGATTGCGATTTTTTTTATCGCAAATATGATGAAGAATATAAATCGGCCAAAAACGGTGAAAAAAAATGTTTTTTTATATTTTTTTTTTGGATTTGTATTTTAGCAAAAAGTAAGAAATTTGGGTTTTTTTGCAAAATTGTCGCTCTTCTTTTGTTTATAGCGGTGATCAGAAATGACGCAGAGGTGATCAAATACCACCAAAAGAAAGCTCTATTTGTGGGAAAAAAAGGACGCCAATTTCGTTTGGGTACAACGTCGCACGACCGCGCAATTGTCAGTTAAAGCGACGCAGCGCCGAATCGCAAAAAGGGCTCCGGTCCTAAAGCTGGAAATCCTTCCGGTCCTTAAGTGGTTAAAAAAAAAAAATGTCTTATTTATTTAAATTTTTTTATTTTTAAACTGTCCTTTTTTTTAAAAAAAATGGGGTCACTTTTATTTACATTCCTTGTAATAGGAAAAAAGCATGACAGGACCTCTTAAATATGAGATCTGGGGTCAAAAAGACCTCAGATCTCATATTTACACTAAAATGCAATAAAAAAAATGTCACTTGCAAAAAAAAAAAATGGTCTCCTTTAAGAGCATTGGGCGGAAGTGACGCTTGACGTTGCATACGCCCTTCAACGCCATGGAGCCGAGTGGGCGCCATCTTGCCCTCACCTGGCATCCAGGCAGTGAGGGGAGCAGACCCGATCGTCTCCGCTGCTACCGATGGATCAGGTTAGCAGCGGAGGCGAGCAGAAAGTGGCAGGGGCGGCCTTTCCCACCCCCGATAAAAGTGATCTCACGGCAAATCCGCCATAGAGACACCTTTAATCTGAAAGAGGACTGCCCACTGTAGAAAACGATACTGGAGTTATGGTAGCTGTCTGCTACCATAACAACGGTATTCCACGTCAAAGTACCGACGTATGACGACTATGGGCGGTCAGTCGCTAAGTGGTTAAAGCGGAGTTCCACTGGTTTTTAAGTTTATTAAAAGTCAGCAGCTAAAAAAAGTGTAGCTGCTGACTTTTAATAAACAGACAGTCACCTGTCCCACAGTCCAGCGATGCGGCCGCCCGATGCCTTGCTCCTCTCCCCGCAGCTCCGGCATTGGAAGTGTGCACGCCTGGCTGTGACAGTTTGCGGCTTCACAGCTGGATGCGAGTCGTACTGCACACTTTCAGTAGCCAGGCAATATTCTGGGACCTGTGACGTGTCCCAGAAGATTGCAGGGAGGGAGAAGTTGTCTAGGGGAAGAGGAGGAGTTGTCTAGGTGGCGAGGTGACCAGACCGGGAAGTGGGAATCGGGTACCTGTCAAAACTAGGTACCTGCCCCCCCCCTCCAAAAAATATGACATGCCAATTGTGGCATGTCAGGGGGCGAGGAGTACTTAAAGCGGAAGTTCCACTTTTGGGTGGAACTCCGCTTTAAAAATGTCTTTGTATGTGATTGGGTATTCTTAGCTTGGTGAATGTGCATTCTCTTTACAAAGTGAATAGCCTATTTGCCTTTAGTAAATCAATCCCAACAAGTCATTTGTCAGCAGGAGGAGACAGACCTCTTGTCATTTGCCTCATTTGTGACTCATGAATTTTATAGTGGACTGTTTTAGGTTCCATGTGCACTAGCAGCTCCTAAACTTGAGTTTAGGAGCATTTGGCATTTTTTTGCCAAAGCTCCTAAACTCAACTCCATGTGTGTCCATGTACACATAGGCTTTTAGGATCGTTTAGGAGCTGCTAGGGTTAAACCTCCCCTAACCTCCCTCTCCTGAACGCAGAAAAATTGCAGTCGGATAGGAACGTTTTGACCACTGGCTGTAAAAGCTGCAAGTTTGTGATAAAACCGTGGTGCAATTTTGCCTTGATTTTGCGTTTTCCTGCGGCCAGCGGTCAAAGTAGTTCAAGTGTACAATAAGCCTTAAAGAACCTGAAGCAAAAACGGAGAAATAGCTCATGGCAGCTAATTAGATGTCATTTTTCATTTGAACCAGGGAGGCTTTGTGTTCAGGCGTCACCTTGCTGTAAGCAACAGGTTCACATTTTGCACCAGGTTTTGTAAATTGGATTCAATGTGTTACAAAAGACACCCTACCAATTCATCAGTAACTAGTAATGGTGCCAAGGCACACAAACTCTGCCCTTTGCCCTATAAGACCGGCCATAGACGGCTTGAATCTCGGACAGTTCATTCGCACCATGTATGGGCAGGCTGAATGTACCAAGTTGTTCAATCAATCAACCTGGGTACAACCAGCCTGCTGGATTTTGTATGCGATTATTTCTAGAGGCTAGTAATAATCACTGTCTTCTCCCAGCAGGGCTGGTTTCCCCCGACCCTACCAGGAGAAGACAGTGGCTTCATGGGAGGGATTCCCCTGTCAACACTGTGTGTGTTGATGGGGGAATCCAGCAAATTTGGTTGCAGGAAAGAAATTTGCTCCGTGTATGGGCTACTTAACTCTTTGTTTGTCAATTGATAGGCAGAAGTATTCAAAATGTCTGTCTCCATCGTCATGGTGATTACTACGCTTTAAACTTGAAGTCATCCGCAAAGTGTTACATTAAGCCCAGGTTCACACTGCTGTGGGTTAGAAATCACGCGAGTTCAGCTGAACTCGCACAATTTCAAACCGGCAATGCAGTCCGACTTCGGGGGGGCGATTTGACAGACATCTGTGCGGGTTTATTCACAGATGTCTATTCAAATAGCCCCCCAAAGTCACCAAAATTAGTACAGTACTTCTGGGAATCAGTACGGTGACGCAAAGTCGCCATTGCCGGAAATAGCTGCCAATTTGCCATGCAAATTGATATGTCAATGAAATCAATTGAAAGAATTGGCAGACTTGTTTTCTTTCAAATGAACAAAAATGGGAAAAGTTATACTTGTAAAGGGAGGGGGGTTTAGTCTTCTATGTATATGCATTCATAATACAGGAAGCGGTCAGAGACTGTAAACATACTACAGGACATGGTCAGAGACTGTGGACATAATACAGGAGTTGGTCAGAGACTGTAGACATACTACAGGAGATGGTCAGAAGCTGCAGACATATTACAAGAGATGGTCAAAGACTGCAGACATACTACAGGAGATGGTCGGAAACTGCAGATATAATACAGGAGACATCCAGAGACTGTAGACATGCTACAGGAGATGATTAGATACTGCGGATGTATTACAGGAAATGATCAGAGACTGCGGATGATAATCATAGACTGCCGATGTACTACAGGAGATGATCAGAGACTGTGAATGTACTACAGGAGATGATATGAGACTGTCCATGTACTACAGGAGATAATCAGAGACTGCGGATGTACTACAGAAGAAGATCAAATATATACTATGTCAGCAATCTGTAGGCACCTTCATCCCTAATAGTGAAACTGTCCTTTGTATGTAAATTTTGGCATATACAATCGACTCTGCAAAAACTCCCATGAGCAACTAAGTAGCCATTTCAATTCTACCTTTCAGCAATTCACAGCTTTACAGTTGGTGAACAACAGGTCAGAGTTTAGGATAAAAGTCCACAGGCAGTCAATGGGGAGAAGGACCTACTGGCCAGCCAGCCTCACCACCCACTCTCAGAAGTCCAGGGGTGGGGCTCTCAGCACTCCCACTCCGATCTCAGCTCTGAGCAGACTACATGGGGTGGGGTCAGAGTGTCAGTGGAGCTCCCAGCCTGGCCACCTCCCTGCTGGCTGGGTAATCCAGCACTACCTCCTGTGTACCCAATGCACTCTGCAGTGCCATCATGGGTTCCCAATTCACGGGCAGCGCAGGCCCAAAGGGCATCTGCTTTGGGCCCCACAACAATGACTGTGCCGGGACAGCTGCCCCTTTTGCCCCATGTTAAAGACAGCCCCAGTCACAAGGGACAAGTGTCATTGCAATGCACCACAGCATATTTGTTGCATTAGCATGCATCTCGGTAACTTGTTTGTGTTACTGAAGCACAGTGGTATGAACCAGCCCTTATTGGCAGACACCTCATTTGCAGCAAATTGCAATCAATGTGTTGTAAATCTCCTATTGTTTAAGTCTCCTAGAAACAAGAGATCAAAGTCAACTGTGAACTTTAACCCCAAGGGCCCATTGCACTGTACACTGCATTGTTACATCATATTTTCATGTGTTTTGGCACGTGGGTTAGGACAGTATACTTTAATGCATTTTTGGCAGTACAATGTATGATGTGTGTGTTGTGCTACGCTGTACTTCAGGTGTATCAGCAAGTAATTTAATATGGGTGGCAGCAAAATGTTTGTTTTACCACGTGTTCCTGAAAATGCATCAGTATGAATGATCCCTAGGAACTACACTGAATTCCATTTTTTTCAAAGGTATCATTTATCTTGTGGTGCCTACTCTTAAGCTTGCCATACATATTAATATCTGGTTGTACAGATTGTTTGCAGTAGATCTAAAGTAGTTGAACAATTAAATTGTAAAATATGTGGCTAGTTTTAGACAGAACTAAATTTTAACACTTTCCTAGACTAGAGACTAGAGATCATTGATACGTGGATGCCCAAGTGAAATTTGACTCCGTGACCAATTTGTATACCTATATAATTGTTATTTATATTTTTTCAACATATGAATGGCAATGATAAGTGTCCTGGAACATGCCATCTATACCTCCTAAGAGCCTATACTTCCATCCTGAGAGTTTCCTTTTAAAGCGGAACTAAACTTTATCTGAGCAACCCCAAACTGGAAACTCTATTTAGTTCAATTTTAATGTTCAACACAAACTCATTCATTGGCTCCATTCTTTATTTTGTTCAGAAAACACTTTGAAAAATGCTCCCTAGCATGACTAGTGGTTGCCAACTTGAGTGAGGGCAGATGTTTCACATAGCATTTACTTCTTGGAATCCATCTACTTCGATATGAAAAACCCTACTCCAGATAAAATTTTGAAAAATGCCCATGAAGACTCAAGGGATTTATGATATAATTTTGAAAATATAATAAAATGTCTTATCTATTTACTGATGCTAGGAGCAAAAGAATTATAAATAGTTAAGGTTGATTGAAAGTTTAGTTCTGCTTTAATGATTAAATCCTTACTGAATATAATTTTTAGTTTGCTAAAGCATTGTGTATCAAACAGCAATTGGCTTTTTTGTTTTAAATTAAAGTATAACTAAAGACAAAACTTTTTTTAGTTTTAGATAGAGTGGAGAGCGATTAGAACACGTTCGTTTTTATTGCGGTCTGTATCCCCATTAGGGAGATTCACCCTCTTCATTTGTCCTGTTTACCATTCTCATTGAAAGTGAAGGTAAAAGTTGTTAGCTGAGTATTGAAATTATGCGCTGGAAGCTTCTTGTTTGCAGCAATAGCTTTGCTTTTATGGAGAAATAGCAGAATATGCCTTAAAGTTTACATAATGAGAAACAGGAACTAACCACAAACAAGTACACTGAACTTAGATAGACTGTACATCCTATGATATCATAAAATACACACTATAATACTACAGCTCCACCTGCTGCATAGATAAGTATAATGCATACAGTATATAGTTCACAGTGCTTTACATTACATGCTGTTCTCCTTCCAACACCCCTTCTCAACAGCATGTGCTTTGTCAAATTATACTCAGCTTCTTCTGGAAATAACTATGACGTTCCTTTGATAAAGACTTGGGGACAAATGGGAGATTGACCTAAACACTCCAGCAAACTCAATGGATTGATGTAAAATTTGGCTAGCCACTAAATCTTCCTCCCCAAACATAGTTGCTCTTGAGACAAACTATAAAGTACTCTCTAGATGGTACCTGGTGCCTGCCAGGATCGCTAAATTTCTCCCTACCTATCGCTCCAATTGCTTCCGCAGATGTTCTGACTTGGGCACCCACATGCACATTTGGTGGGATTGCCCGACAGCCCATGCCTTTTGGTCCGAGGTTTTCCAACTTCTCTCAAACATGTTTGACGCTGTCTTAACACCTGACCCGATCGTTGCTCTCCTGAACAACAAACCACCAGAATTAACCCACCGAAAATTCAAACTCATGATCTTTGTCACTACAGCAGCTAAACAATCCTTAGGGAAAGCTTGGAAGTCTCCCTCCCTGTCTATCATGCCCGTTAAACAAAGAGTTACACAACTTAATCCATGCTAAAACTGAAACAATCTATCTCGACAAACTAATCAAATTTAAAAAACATTGGTTGGATTAAACATGGTCTCCCCCCAGGTTTTGACCAGTCACTCCTCACAGGATGAGAGACCCTGTAATCCTCTCCATTTAGCTCCTAGAACTGCTGGCTTCCTACTTTCTGGTCCCCCTCTGGAGAATACACCCCCTCCCCTACCCCCTATACCCTCTTCCCTTACCCTCACCCCCCCACCTTCAAATTCTATCTATCCTCTACAGCTTAACCGAAACCCAGTCTACCCGTATATCTTAACCCATACCCACCTTCCCCTGGGTTCTCTCCCATTATGTAAGATATGGGATCTTAATTGTTGAGAAATACTACCCTCTGGAGTGAGCCAAGCCACTTAGCTGGAACTTGGCCCAGAGGTTGGACTTGTATATCTTACCCCTCTACCCTTCACTGAACAACTTGTTTATCTTATCAATTGATTCTGAACCCACAGACCAATGTATTTATGATCATCAATACTGTACCCCACTGTACACAGATATGGTACCCCCAAATGCATCACGATCTTCATTTAGATGTTAAGAATTTTGTTGTAAACTTTACTTTTTCTCTGTATAACACTAATAAAAATATTGAAAAGATAAAGACTTGGTGAGTGCATCAGCAGTCATCTCTGATGGGCAGTATTGAATGTCAATAACACCTTGCTCTTGATTGTCCCTCAGTAGGTGATACTTGACGTCGATGTGTTTGGTTTAGGAAGGACCCTTTCTGATTGTGTAAGCTTTTTTACATCCCTGGTTGTCTTCAAAAATGGGAACTGGTTTTGACATGTCTATCCAAATGTCCACAAAAAGTAGACAAATCCATATCACTTTTTGACATGTGTATGCTGCTGCAATGTATTCTGCTTCAGTTGAAGATAGAGCGACAGTTGTTTGCTTTCGACTAGACCAACTTATGGTTCCTTCCCCATACTGGAAGATGAATCCACTTGTGGATTTGTGGTCTGTGCAGTCCCCGGCCCAATCAGCATCCACATAGCTGATCAGTTTTGGATCTGATGTTGCTGGTAACCGTAAATTCACTGCGTTCCAATCACACTGACAGGGAGCTTAGAATTGTGTGCATAGTATGCCCACTGGTCTTTTCACAGTGGCAACAAATAGCAGCTTACCGATTGCTCTGCGATGCATATCATTGTTGGGTTGCAAGTTTTCTGCTTCATTGCTCTTTAGATAGCCTGGTTCCATAGGAGTTTTCACATCCTTTGCAACTAGCATATGGAATTGTTCCAAGATTTCAGAGATTTTCTGAGATTAGTTGAGAAGATAACTTCAATCTTCTCTCTCTATTTGGATTCCCAGATAGTAGCTAATGTTCCCTAGCTCTTTGATTTCAAAATTTTCATTCAGCTTGAGAACTATTTGATTGTAATCACCTTCTTGTTCAAAACAGGTTATAATGTCATCAACATAGATAAGGATGTATATCCATCTGTCTTCTTGATTCCTGGAGTAGAGACAAGGGTCTGCTTTACTTCTTGAGAATCTCTCTCTGGTAAGCCCTTCATTCACTTTCTCATTCTATATCATTGCAGATTGTTTAAGACCGTAGATGCTCTTCTGAAGTTTACCACAAGGTTGTTTCCTTGCTCCATATAGAGTTCTTCCTTAATGTCTCTATATAGGAAAGCAGTTTAACATCTGGATGTTTGACTTGCATGCCCTTCCCGGCTGCAACGCTAAGAAGCGCTCTGATGGTGGAGTGTTTTATGACGGGAGCGAATGTTTCATCATAATCTTCACTGAATTTCTGGGAGTAACCCTTGGCAACTAGTCTAGCTTTGTATTTATGGATATTCCCTTCTACGTCTGACTTTACTTTGAAAGTCCACTTACTTCCTATAGTTCTGCGGTTAGGGGGAGCTCTGTGAGTGTTCAGGTTTTATTTTCTTGAAGTGACTTTAATTCTTCTTCTGCTGCCTTTCTCCATTTATTGGCTTCATGTTTTGGCAGTTTTTCTATGTCTTCCCAGGATGTTGGTTCAAGTATGCTGTGTGTTTTGACAGTGTATGACAGCTTGCGGGGTGGCATCCCCTTTTTCGTTTGAGTGGATCTTCTGACTTCAGGCAATTCAGCAAGATCTGGTGGGAAACTTGATTTAGGCATTGTGAGTTCCACCTCTTGTTCTGATTCCTGCACAGGTTCGCTTTGGTCAACCTTTTCTTCTGGTTTGCTTGCAGCCACGGCTGGTGTATAAGGGGCGCTTGGGCGCCGCCTCCCCACCACTGAGAAGGAAAAAAAAAAGTCAGCCCCGACTTGTCCTGACTTCGGGGGGGGGGGGGGCTGGTGACTGTATACCCTATCTGGGACTCTGTATACTGCTATCTGGTGACTCTGTATACTGCTATCTGGGACGCTGTATACCGCTATCTGGGACTCTGTATACTGATACCTGGGACCCTGTATACTGCTACCTGGGGCTCTGCATACTGCTATCTGGGGCTCTGTATACCCTACCTGGGACCCTGCATACTGCTACCTGGGACCCTGTATACTGCTACCTGGGGCCCTGTATACTGCTATCTGGGACCCTGTATACTGCTATCTGGGACCCTGTATACTGCTACCTGGGAACCTGTATACTCCTACCTGGGGCTCTGTATACTGCTACCTGGGGCTCTGTATACTGCTATCTGGGACCCTGTATACTGCTACCTGCGACCCTGTATACTGCTACCTGGGGGTCTGTATCCTGCTATCTGGGACCCTGTATACTGCTACCTGGGGGTCTGTATACCCTATCTGGGACCCTGTATACTGCTATATGGGACCCTTTATACTGCTATCTGGGGCTCTGTATACCCTATCTGGGACCTTGTATACTGCTACCTGGGGCTCTGTATACCCTATCTAGGACCCCGTATACTGCTACCTGGGACCCTATATATTGCTACCTGGGGCTCTGTATACCCTATCTGGGACCCTGTATACTACTATATGGGACCCTGTATACTGCTATCTGGGACCCTGTATACTGCTATCTGAGGCTCTGTATACTGCTATCTGGGACTCTGTATACTGCTACCTGGGGCTCTGTATACACTATCTGGGACCCTGTATACTGTTATCTGGGGCTCTGTATACCCTACCTGGGACCCTGCATACTGCTACCTGGGACCCTGTATACTGCTACCTGGCGCTCTGTATACTATCTGGGACCCTGTATACTGCTATATGGGACCCTGTATACTGCTACCTGGGACCCTGTATACTGCTACCTGAGGCTCTGTATACTGCTATCTGGGACCCTGTATACTGCTACCTGCGACCCTGTATACTGCTACCTGGGGGTCTGTATACTGCTATCTGGGACCCTGTATACTGCTACCTGGGCGTCTGTATACCCTATCTGGGACCCTGTATACTGCTATCTGGGATGCTTTATACTGCTATCTGGGGCTCTGTATACCCTATCTGGGACCTTGTATACTGCTACCTGGGGCTCTGTATACCCTATCTAGGACCCTGTATACTGCTACCTGGGACCCTATATACTGCTACCTGGGGCTCTGTATACCCTATCTGGGACCCTGTATACTACTATATGGGACCCTGTTGACTGCTATCTGGGGCTCTGTATACTGCTATCTGGGGCTCTGTATACTGCTACCTGGGGCTCTGTATACCATATCTGGGACCCTGTATACTGCTATCTGGGACCCTGTATACTGCTACCTGGGGCTCTGTATACCCTATCTGGGACCCTGTATACTGCTATCTGGGGCTCTGTATACTGCTACCTGGGGCTCTGTATACCTTAACTGGGACCCTGTATACTGCTACCTGGGGCTCTGTATACCCTATCTGGGACCCTGTATACAGCTATCTGGGACCCTGTATACTGCTATCTGGGTCTCTGTATACCCTATCTGGGACCCTGTATACTGCTACCTTGGGTTCTGTATACCCTATCTGGGACCCTGTATACTGCTACCTGGGGCTCTGTATACCCCATCTGGGGCTCTGTATACTGCTACCTGGGGCTCTGTATACTGCTATCTGGGACCCTGTATACTGCTACCTCGGACCATGTATACTGCTATCTGGGGCTCTGTATACTGCTATCTGGGGCTCTGTATACCCTGTCTGGGACCCTGTATACTGCTACCTGGGACCCTGTATACTGCTACCTGGGGCTCTGTATACTGCTATCTGGGACCCTGTATACTGCTATCTGGGACCCTGTATACTGCTACCTGGGACCCTGTATACTGCTACCTGGGGCTCTGTATACCCCATCTGGGGCTCTGTATACTGCTACCTGGGGCTCTGTATACTGCTATCTGGGGCTCTGTATACTGCTATCTGGGACCCTGTATACTGCTACCTGGGACCATGTATACTGCTATCTGGGGCTCTGTATACTGCTATCTGGGGCTCTGTATACCCTATCTGGGACCCTGTATACTGCTACCTGGTACCCTGTATACTGCTACCTGGGGCTCTGTATACTGCTATCTGGGACCCTGTATACTGCTATCTGGGACCCTGTATACTGCTACCTGGGGCTCTGTATACTGCTATCTGGGACCCTGTATACTGCTACCTGCGACCCTGTATACTGCTACCTGGCGGTCTGTATACTGCTATCTGGGACCTTGTATACTGCTACCTGGGGGTCTGTATACCCTATCTGGGACCCTGTATACTGCTACCTGGGGGTCTGTATACTGCTATCTGGGACCCTGTATACTGCTACCTGGGGGTCTGTATACCCTATCTGGGACCCTGTATACTGCTATCTGGGACCCTTTATACTGCCATCTGGGGCTCTGTATACCCTATCTGGGACCTTGTATACTGCTACCTGGGGCACTGTATACCCTATCTAGGACCCTCTATACTGCTACCTGGGACCCTATATACTGCTACCTGGGGCTCTGTATACCCTATCTGGGACCCTGTATACTACTATATGGGACCCTGCTGACTGCTATCTGGGGCTCTGTATACTGCTATCTGGGACCCTGTATACTGATATCTGGGGCTCAGTATACTGCTATCTGGGACTCTGTATACTGCTACCTGGGGCTCTGTATACCCTATCTGGGACCCTGTATGCTGCTACCTGGGACCCTGTATACTGCTACCTGGGACCTTGTATACTGCTACCTGGGGCTTTGTATACCCTAACTGGGACCCTGTATACTGCTATTTGGGACCCTGTATACTGCTATCTGAGGCTTTGTATACCCTACCTGGGACCCTGTATACTGCTACCTGGGACCCTGTATACTGCTACCTGGGACTTGGTATACTGCTATCTGGGACCCTGTATACTGCTACCTGGGACCCTGTATACTGCTATCTGGGACCCTGTATACTGCTACCAGGGACCCTGTATACTGCTACCTGGGGCTCTGTATACTGCTATCTGGGACCCTGTATACTGCTACCTGGGACCCTGTATACTGCTACCTGGGGCTCTGTATACTGCTATCTGGGACCCTGTATACTGCTACCTGGGACCCTGTATACTGCTACCTGGGGCTCTGTATACTGTTATCTGGGACCCTGTATACTGCTATCTGGGACCCTGTATACGGCTATCTGGGGCTCTGCATACTGCTACCTTGGGCTCTGTATACCCTATCTGGGACCCTGTATACTGCTACCTGGGGCTCTGTATACCCTATCTGGGACCCTGTATACTGCTACCTGGGGCTCTGTATACAGCTACCTGTGACCCTGTATACTGCTATCTGGGACCCTGTATACTGCTACCTGGGACCCTGTATATTGCTGCCTGGGGCTCTGTATATCCTATCTGGGACCTGTATACCATATCTGGTGACTGTATACCCTATCTGGGACCCTGTATACTGATATATGGTGATTTTGTATACTGATATATGGTGACTCTTTATACTGCTATCTGGGGCTCTGTATACTGATATATGGTGACTCTGTATACTGCTATCTGGGGCTCTGTATACTGCTATCTGGGGCTCTGTATACTTATATATGGTGACTCTGTATACTGCTATCTGGGGCTCTGTATACTGGTATATGGTGACTGTATACTGCTATCTGGGGCTCTGTATACTGTGATGTGGTGACTCTGTATACTGCCATATGGTGACTCTGTATACTGCTATATGGTGACTCTGTGAGTGTATACTGCTATCTGGTGACTCTGTATACTCCTATCTGGTGATGCTGTATATACCACTATCTGGTGATGTTGTATACCCTATCTGGTGACGCTGGGCTGTATACTCCTGACACAAGGGGTGGAAACTATAAGGGATGGGGCTTATGAGAAGTGGGAGGGGTCAAAAAGGATGGGTGGGGTCTGGCGCCCCCCATCCTAAAATTTCACCAGCCACCACTGTTTGCTTGGCATATTCACTTCACAGCTTTCAGGGATCTGTGCTTCTGGTGATGGGCTCTCATCAAAATAAACACTACGGCTTATTGTCACCTTGTCAGTCTTTGCCTGTAGGATTACTAGTAAGCTTATAATTGCTTTTGCCTGCCTATCTCTTCTGTCCCATTCCTCCTTCTCTGTTTGTGGGTCTGGCTTTATCCAGCACTTGCCACAGTGAGTCATGCTTACTGAGAAACTTTTCTAATTTAAATTTCCACAGCTGGTAATTGGCATTGTTCAGCTTTGCTATCGCAAACTTTACATCTGAACTGCTTGTCATCTTTCAGCAGCTTGTATATAGTACTCACAGTATTCTCTTTACAGTGCCTGGGTGCCTTAGTGTGCTGGGTGCCTGGGCCCATAACCTGTTAGCTGAGTATTGAAATTATGTGCTGGAAGCTTCTTGTTTGCAGCAATAACTTTGATTTTATGGTGAAATAGAAGAGCATGTCTTTACATCATGAGAAACAGGAACTAACCACAAAAAAGTGCACTGAACTTAGACAGTACATCTGGTCATATCATAAAATACCCCCTATAATTCTACAGTGCCACCTGCTACATAGATAAGTATAATGTCCCCAGAAAAGTAAGAGAGGGGAAATCTTCCAATGAGGACACTAGTTCTAGTGATCCCCAAGGAATCCCCTTAATTTGCAGGTATTTCCTCTCTCTTCCTGTTTGGCTATGGGACAGGAGGTGAAGGTAAATGTCCGTAATGGGGCACAAAAAAATCTTATAGGGGTTATTACCCTCTCTTGCTCTATCCAAAATGAAAAGTTTTGCCTATAGTTCTATGTTAATCCTTTTTTTTTTTTACTTCTTTTCATCTTTTCTTATACTTCAGTGTTGCTCAACGTATTTCAGCCACTTTCAGTCTACATGCTCTCCATTGAAGGTTTCCTGATGGCGATAACAGTAGACCATGCCTTTGTAATGGGTGTTGAAACAGCCACTTGTAGTCTCGATCAGAAGCCCAAGTGCCAGAGTGGTAATGTAGGTGCACAACTAAAGCCTAGTACACACAATGAGATTATCAGACAAATGAACTTCTGTTTTTTTTTTTTTGTATGTTAGTCTCCATATTGAAAACTAAGAGGTTACTGAAGTACGAAAATTCTCGTACGACAGAATAGAAATTCGGAAGGGATTTAATTTATTGTATTGTATTTGTATTGTATTTTTCAGATAAAAACTGTACTGATTAATTGAAAATTGTACAATCTGGTAGCATACAAGAAGAGTTTTGTGTTTGTCCCTTTGGACAATTTAGAATAAAAGCTGTGTACTAAGGAACAGATTATCGTACTATCGATTCGAAAGCAGTATTCTTTTGTACAATTTTCTGATTGTGTATATGGGGCTTAAGAGACAGGGTTAGAGTGGTGTCACCATGTAGACGCTAACTCTACTGACCCTAAACAAGCAGAAAAAAAATTAAAATGACAGTATGTTATACTTATATGACATTTCAGTTGGGTTGGATTTACATACACTTTGGCCAAAGGACAATGTTGGCTCGTTTTCCTTCGTCTTCTAAAATCATTAACCATTTGCAATAAAGGATGCATACAGTACTATATTGCTATTGTTTGAGCTGAGTGCTTTCTCTGCCCACCATCTTCTATTATAACAGTAGGAGCAGTATTTTAAAGCCTACTTGGCTTGCTCTGTCTTTTAAAACCAAATTTATAAAAGACTTGAAGCTTATATGAAATTATATTGATTGGGCTCAGATGTGCTTTAACACAACAATGTAATTATAAAAAAAAAGTTTTTTTCAGTCTTTTTAAATAAACGGCAAGGACACTGGAAATCTCTACCTTCAACACTCCCTTCAGAAAATTAAAAGTTAAAGGTGTCGAACAGTCCGCAAACACTATGCAAAGCACACAGTGGGTTGGTGGCAAGCAACACGCTAACCATAGCAACACAGTGAATGATAGTTTAAGTACTTACGGAACCCTCCTCCTCACAAGAGACGCATTCTCTAAATGAAGTCAGAATTCAGCATTGATTTGCAGAGTCATTACTGAATCTCGGCACTTGCAGACTTCAGTTTAAAAGATTTTATTGCATGATTGCCAGGTGACATCTCAATAAGTCTTAACAGATGCCATGAATGCCCGAGTTTTGAAAATGTTGGCTTCATACATATCCCTGTTCCACAAAAGTATCTAATTATTTGTATATTTTTTTCTTTCAGATTGTGTATACTGTATGGTACATGAAAAAATAACATATTGTGGCACACCATAACTTATTTGTAAGGTATTCTATGTTATGATCATCATAAATGCATTTATATTGATCATTTTTACATGGCCCCATAGGTTTCCACCATTATAATACTATTAAGTATCTGGCTGTAGTCAGCATGTGATTCAGTAATTTAGAACAATACTTAGGCATATTTGGTATAGGGTAGCCTAACAGGAAATGGCCATGTCAAGATGGATTGGTTGGGGTGTGTCAACAAGGGATTTGATAAGCTACCAAAAAGTGCGTACTTTAGAACATTTCCAGTAAATGTGGTATAGGCTACCTGTATGGGTGTTGCATCAAGAGGATGGAATTGCTAGGTTAATTTATATAGAGAATCTCTGGAGTGTTTATAAAGAGGACATCTGGAGGTTTTATTGCCATTACTCTATATCTCCTCCCTTTCTTCAAATTTTAGAGTATGGCCCAGGGAGCTTTCCCATTTAAGCATAGATTTATGTTTAGGGAATGGCTCAGTAGAGATAGTGTCTAAGGCAAGCCATACATTATGCAATTTTCTTTCCTTCATCCATGGGTTGAAGGTAAGAAAATTGCTTAATTCCCCCATCAACACATTCAGTGTAGATGGAGGAATCCCTCCCATGGAGCTATTGTATTCTGACAGCGGGAGGTTTCCCAGCTGTCAGAATACAATGATCACTGCCAGTAGATATAGCAGCTGGCAGTAATCGAATGAGAAAACCTTAACAGGCTGGTGGTACTGACGTCAAAATGTCCAACAGCCTGCCCTTAGATGGATCAAAATTTGGCTGGTTCAGCCAGAACCAGACGAATTTCGATCTGTCTATGGCCGGCCTAAGTAACTATAATGTCTGATATTAGGTGTGAGTAGGGCCTTCCAAGCATACAGTGAGGGGAAAAACGTATTTGATGCCCTGCTGATTTTGTACGTTTGCCCACTGACACTGGCGGCCTGTGGTCATTTTTTTTGGAGGGGCGGCAAACAGTGCCACCCCCCATTGGTTGGTCGGTTGGGGGGCGGGTCTGCTTCTCCCGGGCTTCAGCAGCTACTTCCATTGCTCGGCGGCAGCGACAGCTTTCCCTTCCCCTGCTCTCCACGGGCATCGGCGGCTTCCGTTTCCTCCCTCCTCCTCAGTGACCAATTGGGACTCTTTTCTTTTAGGCCAATTGGAAAACCAGTCTCAGACCTGCTTTGATTGGCCGAATTGAGAATCAGTGTTACAACAGGGAATATTCATACGCTGTTGTAACACCTGGGTGGGCTCATGGCGCAATGCTCTGCCACGAGCCCACCCCATTTTGAAGACTATTAGAGCCTATGGCTGTAATCAGGTGCTTCAAAAAAATCACCCCTGCCGCTGTAATAGGCACCCCTGAAAGTGACCAGACCCATGAATAGGGGGTGGCTCCGGCGGCCGTGGATAGATTCATGCTATGCATGAATCTATCCATTATTCATGTAGGGGGTGACGTGGATAGAGGGGGCGGTGCCTGGGTGCCCCTAATGGACGGGCCACCACTGCCCACTGACAAAAATGATCAGTCTATAATTTTAATGGTAGGTTGAATTTAATAGTGAGAGAGAGAGAACAACAAAAATATCCAGAAAACACATTTCAAAAAGTTATAAACTGATTTGCATTTTAATAAATGAAATAAGTATTTGACCCCTTCGCAAAACATGACTTAATACTTGGTGGTAAAACCCTTGTTGGCAATCACACAGGTCGGACGTTTCTTGTAGTTGACCACCAGGTTTGCACACATCTCAGGAGGGCTATTGTCCCACTCCTCTTTGCAGATGCTCTCCAAGTCATTAAGGTTTCGAGGTTGATGTTTGGGAACCTTTGTTGCCTTGGCCGTGTGTTTTGGGTCATTGTCATGCTGGAAGGAAGTTCTCACCCAAGATTTGATGGTACATGGCCCCGTCCATCGTCCCTTTGATGGAGTGAAGTTGTCCTGTTCCCTGAGCAGAGAAACTCCCCCCAAAGCATAATGTTTCCACCTCCCTGTTTGATGGTGGGGGTGGCGTTCTTGGGGTCATAGGCAGCATTCCTCCTCCTCCAAACACAGCGAGTTGAGTTGATGCCAACGAGCTTGATTTTGGTGTCATCTGACCACAACACTTTCACCCTGTTCTCCTCTGAATCATTCAGATGTTCATTAGCAAACTTCATACGGGCCTGTACATGTTCTTTCTTGAGCAGGGGGACCTTGCGGGTGCTGCAGGATTTCAGTCCTTGTAGTAGTGTGTTACCAATTGTTTTCTTGGTAACTATGGTCCCAGCTGCCTTGAGATCATTGACAAGATACTCCCGTGTAGTTGTGGGCTGATTCCTCAACGTTTTCATGATCATTTAAACTCCACGAGGTGAGATCTTGCATGGAGCCCCAGACCGAGGGAGATTGACATTTAATTTGTGTTTCTTCCATTTGCGAATAATCGCACCAACCATTGTCACCCTCTCACCAAGCTGCTTGGCGATGGTCTTGTATCCCATTCCAGTTTTGTGTAGGTCTACATTATTGTCCCTGACATCCTTGAACAGCTCTTTGGTCTTGGCCATGGTGGAGAGATTGGAATCTGACTGATTGATTGCTTCTATGGACAAGTTGGACAGGTGTCTTTTATATAGGTAACCAGCTGAGATTAGGAGCACTCCCTGTAAATCTCCGTACACACGGTGCGAATGTCGTATGAAAGCGGTCGTACGACCGCTTGTTGTACGATCATCTGACCGTTAGTATGCGCGATTAGAACAGCCGACGTGCAACGTTCCTAATTCACAAATCACATTCGCCTGAACTTCCTCTTTATACACTCATAACACTTCACTATGTTCGGCTTGGTCGAATGATCACTTAGTTCATGTCAGTATGCGAGATACAACAGCCAACATACAATTTGGGCTGTTCGGTCATACAACCGTTTCACCTTGTGTACGAGGCTTTAGAGAGTGTTCCAAGTCTCAGCTCATTACCTGTATAGAAGACATCTGGGAGTCAGAAATCTTGCTGATTGATAGGGGATCAAATTTTACTCATTAAAATGCAAATCAATTTATAATTTTTTTGAAATGTGTTTTTCTGGATATTTTTGTTGTTATTCTGTCTCTCACTGTCAAAATAAACCTAGCATTAAAATTATAGACTGATCATTTTTTTGTCAGTGGGCAAATTTATAAAACCAGCAGGGAATCAAATACTTTTTTTCCTCACTGTAGCTCTCCAAATGAAGTCAACCTGGTGAATTGAGGGTGGTAGAGAGATGGAATGAACTGATGTGATCTACAGTTCATCTATTTCTGACCGCTGGTTAAGATGATAGAAAGTTGACCAGAAGATCAAAGTTTATCTAAAACCAAAACCAAAAATGTAATATATTGTGACTTGCCAGCTCTTAGATGTGGTAGCTGAATTTGTTTTATTTTTTTCAGGCTTTTTTTTTTCACTGGTGACCTGGCCAATAACCATAATTCCGGTCCTAGAGTGACAACACTCATCTAACAGAAACTGATATCACATTTAGAGGTTTCTGTTCGATAGTAAACTGCAAGATATTACATTTTTTATTCTTGGGTTTGGATATGTTTTTTAGAGATGTAGATGGCTGCTATATAGTATGTTTTCTTGGGTTTGGATATCCTTTAGGTGACGTAGATGAGTTGATATATAGTAATATCAGGAAGGTCTAGTCTTCCTTATGATTTTGATGCAAAAACCTGCCTAGCCACCCCATGTCCATTATCACTCCAGGTAAAATTTAGGAGAGCTTGTTGTAATGCTTTAAAGTAAACTGAATCTCAAAAACAAAACTATATACCAATCCTGAAATGTGGTATCTACATTTGTTTTCTTTTTTTTAAATTCTTTATTTATACATTTTTTTGCATACAGACAGGAGTAAATGGCCATGGTACATAAAGGCATAGAGCGGTAGCCCACAAATAACAAGATGAGAAAAAAAGTATAACAACAACCAGTTATACAATTCTCAATTTTGCCACAAAACCTGGATTTTTTCAAAGTGAAAACAAAGCCCTCCACATCCTGTCCAAGCACTTAATTAAACAAAGAAGTGACGTTGCAACCAATAATAGCAACACAAAAGAGGTGAAAAGAGAATAAGGGGAAAGAAAAGAAAAAATAAAAGTTTGTTTGAAGGGGAGGGGAAATGAGGACCTCATCCCTCCGCAGTGAGAGCAGAAGTGTACTCTCGGGAACAAGTGTATAAAGTCCAGTGAAACCATATCCATCTGAACCTCTTCTTCTTTCCTCGCAGGACAGCAGTGATGGATTCCATGGAATAAATATCTGTCACTTTGGGGTTTTTTTGTTTCTTTTTTTTTCGTTTTTTTCCCACTAGTCTGTCTTAGGATGTCTCCACTCTGCATGGAAGAGCAATAGAGAAACCTTTGGACAGCAGCATTGTCAATCTGGGGATAAGGTAGTGTTAGATGCACTAGAATATTTAGATGGACTTGACTAACAAAAATAAAGCTGGACTCCTGCTAACGCTTTTTTTTTTCTGATCAAAAAAACTGATTTATTTGGAAAGCTGCAGGACATACATATCTCGTGTATATTGTATTTATGACATACATTATTCATGAGCAATAAATATAAAGCATTATGAAGCACCTGTAGGCTCCTAGTCATTCATATCAAACAGATGATGCATACTGGAGACATTTATATCAGCCCAATCATAGTACTCTTACTATCTCCAGTGAGGGGTAATGTGTATAGTTAATTTTCCCCACATGACTCTATACCAGGGGTCTCCAAACTATGGCCCTCCAGTTGTTCAGGAACTACAATTCCCATCATGCCTAGACATGTCTGTGAATGTCAGATTCTTACAATGCCTCATGGGACGTGTAGTTCCGCAACAGCTGGAGGGCTGTATTTTGGAGATCCCTGCTCTATACCATCAAAAGAGAGAACATCATTCCGTCAGTGTGTTTCAAATCTTGTTATCCGTGCCCCTAACTAGGACATGTACTGGAGTTGGAGAGCCATCTATCCCAAATTTTAGCATATTTAAGAGGGTATTCCCTGTGTTCATAAACTATTTTCTTGTATGGTAACACAGAATGAACCCCTCTTATCCAATCTCAGAGAGTAGGGGGAGTTGCCTGCATCCACACCCTAGCAATCATTTTCCTAGCTATTTATAGTGTTTCCCTGACAAAGGTCGCTGTATACGATGTCTGGCAATAGGCCCAGAAGACATAATTTTGGGTCAAGAGTAACCGGAGAACCCATATCATCATGGAAAAATTGTACTATTTGGAGCCAAAAGGTTTGTATCACTGGGCAAGCCTAGATTAGATGGTAGAATGTACCAGGAGCAGAGTTGTATAAAGAACAAAGTGGATTACTAGTCGATTGATACCTAGCTCTTCTTTGTGGGGTGAGGTAAGCTCTATGTAGTATGTATAATTGTGTTAAGCGGTTAGGCATTTTGGGAAAAACCAGCTTAACTCCTTCTATGATTTCATCCCAGTCCTCATTGTCAATTTTCCCCAACTCTACTTCCCATTTGGTCTTGATATTATATGCAAGAGCAGTAGTACTGGGAAGACGTATTGCTGAATAGAAATTAGAAATCAGTTGAGAGGGTTCCTCTCCTTGTACAATAGACAATATTGAGGGAGTAGTTAACCTACTAACAGTCTGTTTTCCGTTCGGGATAAAAATTTTACATAAATGAATAAAAGCTGCCCATTGTCACTCCTGTCAGTGCTTAACTGGTTCCCGACTAGCTCGCATATATTTACTACATAAATGGCAGCTAACGGGCAGGAGCGTGCTGCTGGTGACACGCTCTCGTGCCTGCCACACTCTCCAGCAGTATGGCCGTGGGTCTGGCGGACTCAATGTCACCTGGCACAGAAGAAAAACGTGTTTACATCAGCGGTTCCCTGCTGTGTCAGGCGGCATGTAAGATATCTACTGATCCCTGTCACTGGGATCAGTTGGATCTCTTATGCCCCTGACAGCCCAGCCCCTTCACAGTTAGAACACGCCTAGGGAACACAGTTAACCCCTAGATCGCCCCCTGCAGGTTAACTTCTTCACTGTCAGTGACATTTATACATTAATCTGTGGCTATTTAAATTTCTGATCGCTGTATAAATGTCATTGGTCCTAAAATAAAAGTGTCAAAATGTCCGACATGTCCACTGCAATATCACAGTCCCGATAAAAATCATAGATCGCTGCCATTACCAGTAAAAATAAAAATAGGAAAACCGCCATAAATTAATTCTCATCATTTGTAAATGCAGCAACTTTTGCGCAAACCAATCAAACGCCAATCACAATTTTTTTTTTACCACAAATATGAGGAAGAATATATATCGGCCAAAACTGACGAATACTTTTTTTATATTTTTTTTTTTGGATATGTATTTTAGCAAAATTAAAAAATTTTTTTTTTTTCAAAATTGTCGCTCTTTTTTTTGTTTAGAGCGGTGATCAGAAGTGACACAGAGCTGATCAAATACCACCAAACAAAAGCTCTATTTGTGGGAAAAAAAGGGACGCAAATTTCGTTACAACATCGCATGATCAGGCAATTGTCAGTTAAAGCGACGCAGTGCCGAATCGCAAAAAGTGCTCTGGTCCTACAGTGGGAAATCCTTCCGGGGCTGAAGTGGTTAATGGCTTGTCTCTATCCACTAACTGGCACTTTTGCAGTAGAAATAATGAAATTAAAAACCTAAAAAAGAAAGCTATTGCAGCCACCACATCTAAGAATTGGTAAGCTGAAATATAATGTATTTTGTATTTAGGTTTAATACCACTTTATGACCTTTGAGGGGGATCTTAATTGGTAATGGACCACTTGTTTTTTTTTCCTTTTTATGTTTCTATGTAATGTCTCGAAGTGTTAATTTTTATTTGAGTAAAAAAGCATAATTTTAATTGAGGTTATTTAACCTATTTATGACAGCTGGAGATCCTTTTATTTTTGTAGGTACTTTTTAGGTTCTTGGAAAACAGTTGGTATTGTATGAATTGAAATAAATGGGGCATGAGCTAGATTCTTCATTTGATCAGATTTTCAATTGTAATTAAAGGAGATTTGTAAATTGGAGAATGTTCTAGTTGGTATATTTATAGACAAAAGCTTAGAAGGGTAATATAGGCTTTGGTAAGGTTAAAGTGAATGTAAAGATGGCGCTGGCGTGAGCTCCTAGAGCACCTCCTGGAGAATAGGCCGCCTTGAGAACGCCCCAGTAAGCAGGAAGCCAGCTGGTAGATGAAGAGCGTCGCCGGCTGAGAGCCCTCCTCCCCCCCGACACTTCGGACCCCCAGTATCGGTATTCTGTGCACTTGGAGCGGGGGTGATTAAGAGGAGGAGGCGCCCCACGTCGGAGCGGGTCCGAGATTAGAAGACCGCGAGGAGGGGAAGAGGAGCGTGGCGGAAGCAACCGGGGAGCCCGCACGCTCGCCCGCTCCACGGATGTGTTAAGCGGCATCCGGAGCGGAGCCGCGGAGAAGGTCGGAGGGAGCGGAGAAGAAAGTGCCCGCAACTGACAAGCCGTGGAAAGGAGGAGAAGGGGAGGTAGGTGGTCGGTCGGTCTGCCCTGGCGTCTGGAGGCGGTAAGTGGGGGAGAGAGGGGGAGCGGTGGCAACCCACAGACAAGGGGAAAAGCAGGAGACCAGAAGGTGAGAAAGGGAGGTGCCAGAAGGTTAGACCAAGGTGAAGAACCCCACGAGGAGAGGGAGAAGTGGGGGGGATTGTGGAACTTGATATCTCAACCACCCCAGGACGCCACCCGGCCACTCCCCCGGATCGCTGTCTATAATACATTGAACACACGGAGGCACCCGGCAAGCTGCACCCTGCGTCACCCCCTGGGCCCCCACCCCTAGATCCCCCACTGCCGGCCACTTAAAGCGGAGGAAGGGTGGTCTAGAGTGCACCTACTTTCCCACTCGCCCAGGTCTTTGTTGAGACCGCACACACAGAGGATTTGTTGCCAGTTGCTAAGTGGTGTCGCTGGAACTGAGCCCTAGGAGCCCACAGTGGCCTAAGATACATATTAGGCAAAAGCAGGAGGCACGACAAGTGTAAGGGTCGATAAGACATCGGGGAGGAAAATGGGCAAAATAACGAAGAGTGCAGGAGCGAACCCTTCAAGGATGAGCTCAAGTCCTAGCACTATTAAAAAATACATGGTGCAAAATGGTGAACAAACAAGCCCATTGAAACAAATAGGGACAAAAAGCAAACAAAAAGACACAAGCTCTAAAACATCACAAAATAGATCTTCATTGGGGCAAAGTTTAGAAGGACAAGGAAGAAAAGAACCACCACATACAATAATAGAAGAACAACAAACAGGGGGTCAGATGCCCACAAAAACGGAAATAGCAGAGATGTTTATGCGGCTGGAATCATCTCTTAAAGGGGAAATGACAAATATCAGGGAGGATCTGAGCCAGATTTTGAAAAGGGTGGAGGAAACAGAGGAAAGAGTAGAGTCTCAAGAAAAAGAGATACAGACCCTTAGAGAACAAATAAATAAGATTCAAAGAGAGCAGCGAGAGATAAGGTACAGAATAGAAGATCAGGAAAATCGCAACAGAAGAAAAAATCTAAGAATACGAGGACTACCGGAGGCTGTACCCGAGGAGGAGTTACAAAAGACTCTTGACATAATATTTGGCCCCTTATTAGGAAAAGCAGGCATAGATAGGGTTAAAATGGAGAGGGTGCACAGGATACCAAAACCTAGCCACCTGGGAAAGGACATACCAAGGGAAGTAATTGCTCGCTTCCATAATTATAGAGATAAAGAAGAGGTGTGGCAGAAAATGAGATCAGGACATAAGATCATTTTTGAAAAAGCTGAGATAAAAATATTCGCAGACCTGGCAAGGGAAACACGTTCAAGGAGAAAGGCACTTAAACCATTACTAGAACAACTAAAACAACAGGGGTGCCAATATTCATGGGGATTCCCAGCGTGCCTAATAGGTAAAAAGGAAGGGAGGTCAGCAAGACTGAGGTTCCCAGAGGAGACAGAGGGATTCTGCAGGAAACTGAGCCTACACTTACCCGATATGCCAGGATGGATGGATAGGGAAGAGCAAACAAAGGCGAATGATGACTGGCAATGGAAGCGAGTCCCGTAAACAGGAAGTGGCAAAGGGACTGGGGAGCGAAGAGGGGGGGCGAGGGAGGAAGGGGCGGGAAGAAGGGGCGGCCTTACAGGTTCCAGGAGTGGGAAAGAAGAACCCCCCAGGACAAGGGGGAATGGAGAACATAGACCGGTGCCAAACAGGAGCTTCACCCCGGGGGCAACCAGGGGGGGGGGGGGGGGATGGGAACATCTCCCACCCACCAAGGTGGAAGGTCAGAGGAAGACCAAAAAGCCCCACAAGGGAAGGGTAAGGGGGGAGGGAAGGGGAGGGATCAGGTCTTCCGAGCAAGAGAGAGTAACAGACGAAAGGGATTAAATGAAAGGTCCTTATATCCAGTCTTAGGCCTCAAGTATAGACTGAACAACAAGTATAAAGGGGATGGTTAAGTTTATAACATACAATGTGAGAGGGATGAGGTGCCCTGAAAAGAGACGCAAAGTATTGCAGGAACTGGATCACTATAAGGGAGAAATAGCGTTCTTACAGGAGACGCATTTGTCAAATGAGGAAAAAACAAGAATTTGCTCTCAGAGGTATCCACTGTGGTTCCAAGGGGACTCACAAATGAAAAGAGCTAAAGGAGTAGCAATAGGGTTCTCAAGAAATGTACAATTCGTAATAAAAGAAAGGCTAGTAAACCCAGAAGGAAGGTTTATATTCCTAAAAGGTAAGCTAGACAGCAAAGAGTGTACCCTGGCCAACATATATTGTCCCAATAAGGACTCAGCGGGATACTTAAGTAGGACCCTGGAGAAACTGAGTGAATTTAAAGAGGGAGTTGTAATAGTCGCGGGGGACTTTAATTTTAGTATGGACCAAATGTGGGACAGTACGTCCCGTGCACAGGGGATCTCAAATATGAAGAGAGGAAGAGTAAAAAAGAAGATATCCCAGAATCAGCTGATTGATGTCTGGAGGGTAGGACATCCGAAAGAGAGAGATTATACCTTTTATTCCCCTGTGCACGGGACGTACTCCAGAATAGACTATATCCTAGTGGAACACAGAGAATTAGATAGGGTGGGGAAAACAAGCATAGAAATAACTACAATCTCTGACCATGCTCCGGTGACCTTGGAGATGGACCTGGGGAACGACTTAAAAAAAGAAAATAGCTGGAGAATAAATGAAGAACTATTAAATGAGGAAGATACGGTAAAACAAATAAAGGCCGAATTGGTTAGTTTTTTTTAAATCAACACCTCAGAAGAGATATCTGACCCAATAGTCTGGGAGGCCCACAAGGCATATATAAGAGGGGTAATGCTCGCTATGGATAAAGGGAAAAAGAAAGAAAGAAAGAAAAAAAAAAGAGGTCTTAATAAAAAGAATATACGAATTGGAACAGGAGCATAAAAAAAGAGGGATGAGGGACGAGGTGTTAAAGATATTATTGGAGAAAAGAGAGGAACTTAAAGATCTAATAGAACAGGAAAACCGCATTGTATATAACCTTATTAAAAAAGAAAGATATCTAGGGGGAGATAAAGTAGGGAAACATCTGGCCAGGACCCTAAATAAAAAAAAATCAAGGAATTATATAGAGAAAATACAAAATGAAACAGGACAAGTTAGATACAAGACAGAAGAGATAGCGGACACCTTTCGAGAGTATTATAGTAAACTATACGCTGTGAGGAAAGGCGGGATAGACCCGGGGGAAAAAACACAGAAGAAAGAGAAAATTCAAGAATTCTCAAAACTGGCGGAAATGCCACGCATAAATAGGGAGGAGGTGGAGGATATGGAGAGGGAGATAACAACAGAGGAGATAGAGGCAGCAATGCCAGATACGGCCCAGGGGAAAAGCCCAGGGCCAGACGGCCTCCCTATAACATATTACAAAAAGTTTAAAGAGATACTAATCCCAAGGATGTGTAAATACATGAATGGGATTGGTAGTAAATGGGGTATAAGAAGTGAATCCCTGCTGGCCACTATAACGATGATCCCTAAGGAGGGGAAGGAGAAAGGATTATGTTCCAGCTATAGGCCTATATCCCTATTAAATGCGGATACTAAGCTCTTTTCAAAAATTATGGCCACTAGATTAAAAAAAGTAGTAAAAAATATAATAAGTGAGGATCAAGTAGGTTTCGTCCCTGGGAGGGAAGGCAGAGATAACGGAATAAGAACACTATTGCTGCTTCAGGAAAGGGAAAAAGAGGGAGGTCCCAGTCTACTCCTGTCAATTGATGCCGAAAAGGCCTTTGACAGGGTAGACTGGGACTTTATGTTTCAGACACTGGAGAACATAGGCTTGGGCAGTAAAATGAGAAATTGGATCAGGGCTTTATATGAGAACCCAAAAGCGAGAGTCAGGATAAATGGGGAGTTGTCGAGACCCTTTGAAATGCAGAATGGGACGAGACAGGGTTGTCCCCTGTCTCCAACCCTATTTGTGCTGGCCCTGGAGCCACTACTTGCAGTGATAAGGAATTACAAGGAAATAAGAGGTTTCAAAGTAGGGGAGGGGGAACATAAGGTCGCTGCATATGCAAACGACCTATTAGTCTATATTAGTAGACCAAGGGAAACCATCCCCAAATTATTGGAAGTGATTGGGAATTATGGAGAAATATCAAATTTCAAGATTAATCACTGCAAGTCAGAGGTCCTAGTGATAAAGGCAGGGGCACAGGAAAGGAGGGAGCTCCAAAGAGATTTCCCCTTTAAATGGAATATGGAGGAAATAAAATATCTAGGAGTAAAAATAACAGCAACAAGAACAGGATTATATGCAGCCAATTTCGTCCCCCTATTGAATGAAATAAAGGAAGAAGTGAGGAGGATAATGTACAGGCCAATGTCTTGGACAGGACGAATAAATGCGGTCAAGATGATTATACTCCCAAAAATAATATACAAAATGCAGATGCTGCCAATTCATATTCCACAAGAGTTCTTTCAGGTCATAAAGAAAATAATAACAAGGTTCATATGGAAAGGCCAAAAACCACGAATAAAAATGTCAGTACTGAACAGGGAGAAAAATAGGGGGGGATGGCACTACGAATATAAAAAAATATTATAAAGCAAAATTATGGCACGGGTGATAACATGGGCACAGAAAGAGGGAGGGAAAAAATTGGTCACACTAGAGAGCAGAATATGCAAAACACAATTAGAGAAGATAATATGGATCCCACCAGAGTTCAAAAGGTTGGATAGTAACACAAACGAGATCACACACAACGCATTGAAAATATGGGATGACACAATGAAGAGGGGAAAATGGGAATACAATTCACCACTCACTCCACTTTGCGGAATGGACTATTTCTCGCCGGGGCAAGAGAAGTGGGCGGGAAAATGGATTAAAGACGGAGCACTAAAATTAAGAGATGTAATGAACAGGGGGGTAATTAAATCACTGGGTGAGTTACAACAAAGCGATAAGTTCAGTAAAATAGACACTTGGAGGTACTGTCAACTGAAACACTTAGTGGCGGCGCTTCCTCAACCAGTGAGATCAGAAAAGGACCTTACACCAATAGAGAAACTATGTGAGACAACAGAAAAGAGAGGAGGGGTCTCCAATACATATAAAATACTACTGGCATTAGGAGAAGAAGAGAGACCCCCATACATGGGCAAGTGGGAAATGGAATTAGGATCACGAAAGACTAACCGGCAGTGGGAAAGGATAATAACTAGTATTAATGGAACCGCAGTGGATAACCAGACCAGAGAGATGAATTACAAATGTATGGCCAGATGGTACCTGACCCCAAACAAAGTAGCTAAATACCAAAAGGAAGGAATGGACCATTGTTGGCGAGGATGTAAGATAAAGGGTACAATGGCACACCTGTGGTGGGACTGCCCGGTGATTAAAAAATACTGATATGATAAAAGAGAAATAATAGGGCAGATTACAAATGAAAAAATAGAAGCAGACCCCTGGGTGTGCCTTTTCCACGGTGGTTCGGGCCCTATTAAAAAATATATGAGGACGTTAGTCCCGACTCTCCTAAACGTAACCAAAAGTTTAATCCCTAAATGGTGGAATAAAAAGGAGCCCCCGGCTTTAGATATATGGTGCAATAGGGTGGATGGGGCAGCCAACATGGAGAGATTAAAATACTCAGACGAAAAGGAAAAAGATATTAAGGGAAAAAAATGGGAGGAATGGGCCAGATTTAAAAAAAACAAAAAATATGTGGAAATAATGAGAACAAGACTGGAATAGGACCGGTAAAGGGAAGAGATTCGGAAGACCTGAGGGGGGGGGAGGGAGGGGGCGGGGGGGAGGGAAAGGGGGAAGAAATAAAGTAGTAAGATAAGGGATACAGTGATGTGGAAGTATATTGATTATCTTGATTTTCTTAAATAAAAGCAGAAAGACCACTATGATGTGATTAAAGCCTGGACACAGCATGAGAATAAAAGCTGAATTAAAAGGGGTCCAGGAAATCAGCTGATGTGGTAAGAAGAAAAAAAAAAAAAGTGAATGTAAAGACTTTTTTTTTTTAAATCTCAAACATATTATACTTACCTACTCTGTGTGTGCACGTAGTGGCCCCGAAAATCCTCTTCTGGGGTGTCCAAGCATTCTCCATTCCTCCTCTTCTTCATATGCCACCATAGGAAGTTGCTTCCTATGGTAGCACACTTGCGCACTAACTCCCAAGCTGGGCTGTGTGTGTCCATAGACGTACATGACACGCATTGGCTCATCTCCGCCCCCTGCTCCCTCCTCACAGGATTTGTTTGACAGTAGCAGGAGCCAATTGTTCCTGCTGCTCTCACTAATTCCTGTAAGGGGAGGAAGAGAGAGCAGTGCTGCTGCACTCTGGCCCAGTGGAGATAAAAATGGGGTATCTCGACTGGGTAAGTATAAGGGGTGTGAGAGGGCTATACAACCACTGAAACATTTTAGGTTATGCCTTTAAAACCACTTTAATAAAATGTCATAAGAGAGAAAGCTTGAAATTGGTTGTCATGTAATGGTACACTATCAAATGGTTATCAAATTATGAATTTATATAACGCAGGGACGGCCACACACTTGTCTAACTTTGACTGGTCCCTGTAAAATAAGCCAAATTTCAGTCCGTCTATGGTTAGCTTAACCCCTCGGCGCCGACAGCATCCTCTCTGCAGGTGGACCTCAATGCCAAGCAGCCGCATATATGCGGCCCTGTGTAAACATCTTACCGTGCTGAGAACATGCTCCCTGCACGCTTCCAGTACAGTAGCCAGTGGGGGTTGGTAAGCTCCCGATGCACATTTGCAATACAAAGCTATTGTATAGCTTAGTTAGATGGGGTAAAAGTGGATGCTTAAATGTATTTAATATAGGCAGATGAAGCCCCCTAGGCCTCGTTACCCACAGAATAGATTTGTTATGACCTGGCCTATTCTCTCAGTAATAGATTTGTTAAGGGCATCTAGGTCTGCTTCAGTCAGTGTAGGAATGTCACATTGGGAAAGTTAATGTGGTAAATGTGGGATCTGGTGTGTTATATGCAGATTCCTCCAGATTGTACAGGTAAGTATAGTAGTCTTGAAAATAATCACTACCAATACTACAAATAGTCACTACTTTGGCAGGGCCAAAGTGTTTAAAGGTGTGTTTTTTTTTATGGAAGGTGGGTACAGATTTAGAGGAAGATTCTGCCCTTTGTTTGCAGCCATTGTACTGGCAATGTTGCCCCTTTCATAGAATTTTTGGTGCGTATTCTGTATTATTTTATTCATCACTGCCAAATTCAGTTGTTGTATTTTGGAATCTAGCATTTGTTATTTGTGGTTTTCTTGAGAGTGTATAAGTGCCAGTTTCTATTCTGGAGATTTAGTTTCAGTATCCAGTTAACCACTTCAGCCCCGGAAGGATTGCTGCCTTTAGGACCAGAGCCCTTTTTGCGATTCGGCACTGCGTCGCTTTAACTGAAAAGTGCGTGGTCTTGCGACGTTGTACCCAAACAAAATTTGCGTCCTTTTTTCCCACAAATAGAGCTTTCTTTTGGTGGTATTTGATCACTGCTGCGTCATTTCTGATCACCACTATAAACAAAAGAAGAGCGACAATTTTGCAAAAAAACCCAAATTTCTTACTTTTTGCTAAAATACTAATCCAAAAAAAATATATAAAAAAACATTTTTTTCATCGGTTTTGGCCGATTTATATTCTTCCTCATATTTGTGAGAGAAAAAAAAATCGCAATTGGAGTTTATTGATTGGTTTGCGCAAAAGTTGTCGCGTTTACGGATGATGAGAATTCATTGCTGGGGTTTTTATTTTTTTTTATTTTTTACTAGTAATGGCGGCGATCTGCGATTTTTAGCGGTACTGCGATATTTCAGCGGACATGTCGGAACATTTTGACACTTTTTTGGGACCATTGGCATTTATACAGCGATCAGTGCTATAAAAATGCACTGATTACTGTGTAAATGCCATTGGCAGTGAAGGGGTTAACCTGCAAGGGGCGCTCTAAGGGTTAACTGTGTTCCCTGGGCGTGTTCTAACTGTGTGGGGACTGCCCTAGCTGGGGAAGGGCTGTGATCACAGCCTCCATGTAGAGGAAGGCTGTGATCACAGCCCTTCCCCCCTCACAGAACGGAGGTCCGTGTTTACTTACACGGACCTCCGTTCTTTCACTCCAGGGGGGGCATCGCGGGCGGCCTCCGGCGGCACGCGCACGCTCACTGGGCTCGATCACGCAGGCGCCGTCATATGACTGCAATTCGCGCAATAGAGCCACCTTGTCACCGTCAATTGCCGACCAGCGAAAGTTGGGTGCCCTTTCCAGCTTCGAGGATATTGCTATACAATGACCACTGATCACTTCTTTTATGAGCTACTTACAATGTACTCAGTTATTGGACCTATCCTGTGTTGAGTTGGAAATAGTGTTTCAGATTGTCTCATTTTTAATGAGCCTTTTGAAGTGGTTGTAAAGGTAGAAGTTTTTTTATCTTAATACATTCTATGCATTAAGATAAAGAGCCTTCTGTGTGTTGCAGCCCCCCTCTAATACTTACTTGAGCTCCTTCTCGATCCACCGATGTTGCACGAGAGACTCGGTTGTCTGGGACTCCCCCTCCTGATTGGCTGAGACAGCATCGAAGCACCATTGGCTCACACTGCTGTCAAAGCCAGTGAGCCAATGAGGAGAGAGCGGGCGGGGCCGGGCCATGGCTCTGTGTCTGAATGGACACACAGAGCTGCAGCTCGGCTCAGGTGCCCCCATAGCAAGCTGCTTGCTGTGGGGGCACTCAGCAGGAGGGAGGGGCCAGGAGCGCCGAAGAGGGACCCCAGAACAGGAGGATCTGGGCTGCTCTGTGCAAAACCACTGCACAGAGCAGGTAAGGTAAATATAACATGTTTGTTATTTTTTAACAAAAAAAAAATGAGACTTTAATATCACTTTAAGTAAGTCTAAAGTGGTATTGCCTGGCAGGGGGGTATGTAGCTGTGAAGTCAGTTCAACAGGAGTGTGGTCCAACCAGATAACAGATCCTAGGTCTGAGGATATAATGATTTGTAAGGTAGATATTTTGGTGAGGAAGCGGTCTATTCTGGAGTGGGTTTTGTGAATAGACAAGTAACATGTATACAGCTTTTCTGAAGGATTTTTCATATGCCAGGTGTCAAATAGAGAGTGTTTAAGCAGTAGTTGAAATTTTTGGGTTACGTGCAGTTATCTTTGGGACTGGGGGCTCGAGGTGGAATTAGTTTATTTAAAGTCAGCGAGGTAGGCAACTACATATTTTCCCCCTTTTCCCAAATGTGCAGTAGCAGAATAAAATTGTGTAGTTGCAGAATAAAAGGATTTGGAAACATTTCCACATGAAATTTAAATTACTGTGGGGGTGAAATGTATCTCCTACAGTAACACTTCATCGGGGTTAAGTTTTTTGAGCTCCTACATGCATGCAAATCTTTTTTAAGCAAATAAGAGTGAATCCTGCAGACAACACCACTTGGTTGTGATGGAGGGCCTCTGAGGCAAAGTATGGTCTATTTTATGTAAGTTAATTAAAAATAACCTGATGCATCAATACATATGTTACAGATGTAAGCACGGTCAGTTTTAAACTGGTGAGAGGATAGTTAATCCAGAATATTGTTAAAGATCACTTGTAGGGTCTTTGGGTCATCTATTATAGCTTTGGGAGGCCTTTGATTCTGATGATTCTTCATGGCTTATGTTGTCTAGCTCTTCCAAGTGCCTTTTGATATTCAGTTTTGTGCCACTGTGGCTGATGACTTGAGCTGGATTGTGGATAGCTAATTTTGTAGACTGAAGCTCATCTATAGTTTTGACTCTAATAGTAAGACTGGAAGTCTGGTTTATGGGATTTAAGTTCAGTATGAAGTTTCATGTACCTCATGGGCAAGTAGGCGAAAGTTATTTTTTGTAGCAATTTAAAATAGTTCTCCCAGGACAAAAGGTTCCTCTTTTCCTGAGCTGGACAAGGGCGGAGAAGAGTGACACTGTATGTCCTGTATGGGAGCAGGATTCAGGGATTTCTAAGCCTTTAATCCATTCGCTGCCAGAGCAGTTTGTGTTTTTTGTTTACATGTTTAAAAATAATTTTAGGCCTGAAGATTACATAAAACCCCCCAAAAATATAATATTTTTTTGAATGCAGATACCCTAGAGAATAAAGTTGTGGTTCTATTTTTTTTTTTTTATGTCACACCATATTAGTGCAATGGCTTAGGAAGGACAACATTTCAGTAAAAAATACACTAAAGTTAATTTTATGGCACACGAATGCAATAAATAACCACATTTTTTGGTAAAATATAAAAGATGATGTTGTGCAGAGTAAAAAAGATACCGATTGTGTCACACCTTAAAATGCAGAACACCTGTGAAATGGCGACAAACTTCCTTACTCTATATTTTCTATAGGCAACGCTTGAAAAGTCCCCACAGGTCATCAGTTTGGAGTTAACCATGAATAATGGGCCTAGAAGTATTGTTCTCACTCAGTGTACATGATGATATGTAAGATGTGCAGCTTAATCAACATTTATGTGTGTAGGTGCCCCCAAAACAAGCATCTATGTTTGCACATGAAGGTAGGGGAGGGACTGAAACATTTTTTTGCAGAGTGCATTACATTAGCTTTATCCCCAGGAATACTACTTTTCACATATTGCTTCTGCCCTCTACCAGTGCCCACCATTCTGGTCCCAGGTCTACCAACAGGCATGTGGAGCCCATGAACTGGGATGTGCTGCAGCTGCCAGGAGTATGTATAAAATTCTGCAACACCTCCAAAGTTGTTTTGACATTGATGGCAGTAAAAGGGTTAAAGCATCCTGCAGCTAGTGTTTGGAAATGTTATATACAGATCTTAATGGGAGTGCTGACTTTCACTTTAGACAAGCTGCTAGCAGGCTTTTAAGAAGCTTAATGTAGTGCTGAAGCCTGCTATCAGCTTGTTTAAAGTGACAAGTAGCACTCCCTTTCGGATCTGTGTTAGACATGATGTAATAACTTCCATTTAGATTTTCTTTAACTTAATCTTTTAACTTATTACATACCAGTCGAATTGAAGTTGTCTCACTCACCACAGTGGAAGGACTAACACAACATATTGTAACGACAGGACGAGGAGGGGTGGTACGAGACGTTTTTTGGGACCTCTACACCGATTGAAGGTCCTGAGTTGTGTGACGAGTGAGGGTTGTTGATGATTCTGGACAAAGTGCGTCCGAAGTCGAACATATTTTCGTCACACGTGTCGTTCGAAAACGTTTCGTAAACGTCTGAAAATTCGTTTCGAAAATTTCAAAAATTTCATGGTAAGTCGAGGTCAAACTTTTACGACTTGTGTCTAGGCTTTCCCTCACGATGAACAGTGAAATTTGTTCGACTATCGTCCGAAGTCGTGATGTAATTCGAAGAATTTTCGGACGATCGTCGAACAGATTTCACTTTCAG
>BLSH010213051.1:1110924-1130645 GCA_018402905.1 Glandirana rugosa | reverse complement strand
TGGCTCATACCCTTCTGTATCGCTCTCCAGTCAATCCTGATATAATTATCCCGGTCAGCACGTGAGTGCTCATGCCAGAATCCGAGCACATGCAACAACTCATGCAAAACAGTCCCTTTTCCCCTGGCCAGGCAATCAAAGTTCAGAGAAACATCCTGTCTCCTTCCTGTGCGACCAATAGATGAGTAACATCTGATGAACCAAAAATACATATTAGATGCCTCCAAAAAAAAAATGTGAAAAATAAAATTATGTGTACAGATAATATATATCCCTTTATCTTAGCTCGCTCTCCATAGCTATAGTTTTTCCCTATAGTTTGCTTTTATATCAGTTTGACACTATGTAGCATACACCTTTAACTATTATCAAAGAGAAAAAAAGGCACTGCTCACCAACCTAGTGCATTAGTATGTAGATCAGGGGTCTCCAAACTTTCAAAATAAAGGGCCAGCTTAATGCCCTTTAAACTTTAGGGGGGGGGGGGCAGACTGGTCAGTGGGAGTAGAAAATTCCCTGACATCGGTGGGATTAAACAATGCCATAGGTTTGTTTATTAGTAGGAATTTAAAATATTTACACCGTTGGTATCAGTGGGAGGAATAGTGACCCATCATTGCTGTCAGTGGGAAGAATGGTGCCCCATTATTGGTGTCAGTGGGAGGAATAGTATCCCATCATTGGTGTCAGTCGGAAGAATAATGCCCTGTCATTGAGGTCAGTGGGAGGAATAGTGCCCTGTTATTGGTGTCAGTGGGAAAAATAGTTCCCCAATAATTGGTGTCAGTGGGAGGATTAGTACCTTGTATTAGTGATGGAATAGTGACCCAAGGGCCAGATAAAGGCATACAAAAGGGCCACATCCGGCCCTCGGGCCACCGTTTGGAGACCCCTGATGTAGATGAATGTGATCTCAGCCAGCGTGCTCCAGCCACTCCCCCTAACACGTTTCACCAGGCTCACTGGGGCTTGATCACAGAGCCCACATCTGTGTCCAAGCCCCGGTGAGCATGCTGGGGAGCGGGGACTTGTCAGGGGCTTGGCTGGAGCAGCGCTGGCTCTGATTGCATTCGTCTACATACTAATGCAATGGGTTGGGGAGCGGCACCTTTTATTCTCTTTGATAATATCCTTACACCTCTGAATGGTGCACCGACGCTAGATCCCTTCACTGCAATTGGTGGGGAGAGATCGCTCTCAGCTTAGAGGGCACTGCAGGTTTTATTTGGTACACCTTTAAGTAGCTGCCACTTTTTAAGGCAAATACTACCAAAACCAATGACACTAAATAAAATAGTGTACCAGGCAATAATGTATTTGACTCCAGGGACAAGACTTACTACCGTAGCTGGACATCTTGTACAAATCTTACCTCAAATCAACTAACACTTGTTTTCCAAGCAATGTTCTCCACTGGAATGGCTAGCTGAGTTATGGAAAGACTTCGGGTACTCACAATAACCTTTAAAATCCAACGCCAGACTATTTGTTTCTTAATTTTGGACAGAATATGGAGGGAAACAACCTTTGTCAGCTTTGTATTTGGGGTCTGTGCCTCCATTGTGGAGATTGTTTTGCATGGCTTGGGGTTAATAAGGTGTTGGCCAATCAAACCAATTGTTCTGAATCTTAAATAACATCTTAACTTGAATTGCTATAAAAATAAATTAAAGAAAACCACCAAGATGTATGATCAAGGTTATGGTTTCAGAACATCAGAGTAATCACCATCTAACCCCCATCTCTCCGGACTTCAGGGACAGTTTGAGATTTTGCAGATGGTTGGGGTTGAGTCTCTGTTGTCAGGTCTGTCTGTGGGAATTTAATCAGAGTTATGTATGGGTCACAGGATGTTTGGTCTTCCCAAGGTGACTTAATTTTTTTCATATTATTCCAAGCTGTGTATTGAAATATTTTCTTGTTGTCTTTAAGATAATCATTTAGAATTTGTGTGACTAGATATTTGGGCTAAATGTGAAAGAATGTTTTGGTGTGAGATAATTCGGTTTAGTGGCATATACAGCATCTCACAAAAGTGAATACACCACTCACGTTTTTGTAAATATTTTATTCTATCTTTTCATGTGACAACACTGAAGAAATGACACTTTGCTACAATGTATAGTAGTGAGTGTACAGATTGTATAACAGTGTAAATTTGCTGTCCCCTCAAAATACTTTAACACACAGCCATTAAGGTCTAAACCGCTGGCAACAAAAGTGAATACAACCCTAAGTGAAAATGTCCAAATTGGGCCCAAAGTGTCAATATATTGTGTGTAGCCACCATTATTTTCCAGCATTGCCTTAACCCTCTTGGGCATGGAGTTCACCAGAGCTTCACAGGTTGCCACTGGAGTCCTCTTCCACTCCTCCATGATGACATCATGGAGCTGGTGGATGTTAGAAACCTTGCACTCCTCCCCACCTTCCGTTTGAGGATGCCCACAGATGCTCAAAGAGGTTTAGGTCTGGAGACATGCTTGGCCAGTCCATTACCTTTACCCTCAGCTTCTTCTTTCTTCTAATTAAAAGTACTCAGTTGGTTCTCATACCAACTTTATGCAATGTAAAGCCTCTGCAGGACCTCCTGGAGACTTCAGTCCCTCCCTCCCCCTTTTTGTTCCCCATCATATGGACGAAGTTACCCCTGTATGTTTATTTTTGCACAATAAGGGATCATATACCCCAAATTATGTTCTGGTTTCCCCTGAGGAAGCCTCATAAGGTGAAACGCGTTGGGAAAGGACACAGCACCAGTCACATCCTGTGCTCCCATCCTATACCACCTACTAGGTTTCTACTGGGTAGTGAATGTATCTTATGACACATTTGTTTTGGGGGGGGGGGGGAGATATACACCCTGCTCGGATGTGCAGCTATTTGTCTGTTTGGGGGGTTTTATATGCATCATGTGTTATGACTAGCCTGTGTGGACGGATTTTTAATATGCATCAATAAATGTGATTTTATATGGACAGCTGTTGTCTATTTTTCCAGAGGTGGGGTACTCACCAACACCATTAAAGTCCCATTTGCTTTGTTGGGGTTCCTCCAACCCCATTTTGGTCTCTTATTTTGAGGTGACATCACATTTTCAGTTATGCAAGCTGTACACTCACTACTTTACATTGTAGCAAAGTGTCATTTCTTCAGTGTTGTCACATGAAAAGATAGAATAAAATATTTACAAAAATGTGTGGGGTGTACTTTTGTGAGATTCTGTATATAAATGAGCTGGACAGTAGGAGATCTTTTCCCCGCTTATACACGGAGCCAGGGTGATCTCAAAAAGCATAATGGGCCCCTGGGCAAAGTAATACATTGGGGCCCCTACCAAGGAGATGGCAACAAAAAGTGTGTGTGGCAGGGTGAGGGGGATTATGTTTAAAGGTCATGACCACAAATGCAGAAGGGGGGATAATGGGTTAAAATTTCACTACCATAACCGCCAATGCAAAGGGGGGAGGTGGGCAACGACAGTGGAAGTTAACTCCCATTCCCCACTCCTGCATCCATGGTAATGGCAATTAATGTTAAGCCCTGTTCCTCAATCACAGCCCTCTCCCCCATTGTGATCACTTACAGGACATGATCACAGGCTCCCATGCCCTTATTTTCTGTCTGGAACCTCGCTTGTACTGTAGAACAAAACTACACACACCAGGGCTTTTTTTCTTAGAGAATAGGTTTCGGAACTCAGCAACACTCCCACCACAAAATTCCCCATCAACATCACCACCACCCCTCCCACAGGAAGACAGCACGCCACATCAAATGGTAGACATGACCAAATTGCACTAACTATGGGGGAGGGTCTTAATGGGGCATTGTTAAATACCATGAGTGCATTATGCACAGGGATCAGGGTTGAGGAGTGCACTACATCCAGAGTGCAGTGTTCAGCACTGCAATATGAATAAAGTTTCGTGTCCAGGGGTGCTCTAAATACGGAGTGCAGAGTTGAGAAATGTGTTACATACAGAGTGCAGGGTTCAGGAGTGCATTGCATATGGTGTGCAGGGCTTATGAAGTGTGCTATGCACTCAGAGGGTAGGGTTCAGAAGTGGACTATGCACAGAGTGCAGGGCTCAGGAGAGCTCTGTGTACAGAGTGCAGGGATCAGGAGTGCACTATGCACAGAGTGCAGGGCTCAGGAATGTGCTATGTACAGAGTGTATGGTCACATACCTGGTCAGTGAGCCTGATGTGTAGAGAAAGGCCTCTCGTACAGCTCCAGCTGGAGGGCCACTGGAAGTGAGACAGCAGCCACAGGAGCATGGCGAGGTATGAGTGCCTGTAATCAGTCCAGTAGTCTGCATGGCAGTAGGCAGCAGGTAGAAGTGGCAGCAGAGCAGGCTGGTAGTAGATGAGCTGGCACAATGCTTGGCTGGAGGCAGACTGTGGTAAGCAGCTGGACACAGGAACCAGATGGGAGCTTGCTGGACTGGCTCTAGCAGGCTGGATGAGCAAGGTGCAAGGTCAGATAAGCCGGGTCGATAACAGTCAGGCAGATCAGGCATAGACAGCAGGTTGGTCAGGTAACAAGCCAAGTCAGCACCAGGAGATCAATCAAGCAGAAACAGGAGGCAGGAGCAGAAACCAAAGACAAGCCGGGGTCGGGGCAGGGAGCAGACAAGTGCAGGTCAGAGGTCACAGGGAATGAGGAACGCCACACAGATGGTGGATAATTGTTCAAAACCACGCTCTCGCGTAATATCATACAAAATATTCCAATTAATAATAAGTATTCAAAATTCATAAATGCTTGAAAAGATCATTACAGCCCATAGACCAATATGCAAAGTGACTTGGTGCAAAAGTTGTAGTGAGCTTGCCTATGGACCAAATAAATCAAAAGTGACTCTGTGCAAAAAAGTTCATGATGGTCACAACGCCTTCCTATATGCCAAGACAGGAGGTAACATTCCACCAAACACCAGGGTGTCTCCACACAGATGCCATGCCGTGATCCTTTCCACCAACATATATGCACACAGCGTACTCACCAGACATATTTGACCCGTGTTACAGGTAGTCAAATAGGGCATATGTTGTAATCAATCTGCTCTGGATACCAGCACTCCTTTGTCTTTAATGATCATCAGCACACCCAGATGGAGGATAAGAAAAGAGGACTTGCCATGGTGAAGTACATCAAGTTTAATAATAAAAGCAATTAAAATCACACAATGTGTCAATATCAAACGTCACCCCCCCACCCCTGATGACGTCAAACGCACTTGACGAAACATATGTAGGGAGCTAACGAGACACACCACTGCCGCCGGTTGAGACACAGTTGAAGCGCAGAGTGGCGTCCAAGAATATACAAACATTGCGAGTTTGATATTGACACGCAACTATGATTTTAATTATTAAACTTGATGTACTTCACCATGGCAAGTCCTTTTTTCTTCTCCTCCATCTGGGTGTGCTTCTGATGAGCATTAAATACATAGGAGTGCTGGTATTCAGAGCAGATTGATATAAGTGCTGATATCCAGAGTGGATTGATTACAACATATGCCCTATTTGACTACCTGTAATGGGGGTTAAATCTGTCTGGTGAGTGCGCGGTGTGCATATATGTTGGGGGAAAGGATCACGGCATGGCATCTGTGTAGAGACACCCTGGTGTTTGGTGGAATTTTACCTCCTGTCTTGGCAAATAGGAAGGCTTTGTTACCATCATGAACCTTTTTGCACAGAGTCACTTTTGATTTTGGTCCATAGGCAAGCTCACCATTATGAACTTTTGCACTTTGTATATTAGTCTATATCCTACAATGATCTATTCAAGCATTTATGAATTTATGAAAATTTGAGTTTTATTTTTAATTGGAATATTTTGTATGATATTACAATGAGAGCGTGGTTTTAAACAATATTTATCCGTTTATTCTGTTTACAAAGTAACTATATACGAGCAGCTCTCTTAAGAATTTTGGCACTATAAACACTTTATATATTAATTATTTGGTCATTTTAGGTCACATCCTTTTTGCGCGGGTTAAGGTTACTCTTTAACCCAATTTTCAATACCACACAGAAGCTGCAAGCCAAACAGCAAGGAGCCCATACTGGAGCCTGTTTAAATAGCCCGTTTGGCCCTAGCATTAGTGACAGATTCTCACATAGATGCGCGACTTTGCATGTGCACGTGCTTTTGCCCATGACTATGCACATATGCCTGAGCATATGCCGGTCTGCTCATGCGCATATGTGTGTGCCGAGAGATACCATCAGCACCTCGGACATGCCTTCACTGATTTCAGAGTTCAGAAGTGCGCAAGCACAGAGTTCAGAAGTGCGCAAGCACAGAGTTCAGAAGTGCGCAAGCACAGAGTTTAGAAGTGCGCAAGCACAGAGTTCAGAAGTGCGCAAGCACAGAGTGCAGCGTTCATGCCTGTGCTATGCACAGAGTGCAGCGTTCATGCCTGTGCTATGCACAGAGTGCAGCGTTAAGGATTGAGCTGGGTGCAGAGTTCATCCGTTCGCTATACAAAGAGTGCAGAGTTCAGGTGTAGGCTATGCTCTGTGCATAGCCTACACCTGAACTCTGCACTCGGTGTATAGCGAACGAATGAACTCTGCACCCAGCTCAATCCTTAACTCTGCGCAGAGTTCGGGCGTGCACTCCTCTGTTTTAAACACAGACTAGGGGGAGCAAGGAGGGCTTTGTGTATGCCAACAGCCTATGTTAGAGGCCAGTGTCGAAGGTGGCAGAAGCTCTGAATGATAAAAAGCCCTGCCGCCCACAGTGCAGTCTTCCTTCCTGTGCCGGATGCTGGTACGTGGAGAGGGACCCAGCACCCACTGACAATCATGCGTGTTGCGCTTTTATTGATTAGGTTGTGCCCAGGCACATCAGCACACCCAGTGCGCATGCCTACGATTCTGCTTGATATTTTTGGGGAGTAATGTGAAAGGTGTGTAGAAATCCTGGTAAAATCCACAGGGTTAATATCTAGTATTTCAGATCTGTATTGGTGAAGAAGGTTGTGTTCCCCAGAAAGTACCTGGCATGGTGAAATGAACTTGCAATGTGTTGTAGAGTTTTGTATTGAGAAAATTAGCTCTCATATGAAGCTTGAAGGTTCTTTATTGACTTCTTTACTTTTTTCCCCCCTTCAAATACATTTGTAAAATGATCTAAGTTCTGTACGTGTTTATATTTAAGTAAGTTTTACATTTTAAGTTTTGGATAGAGTAGGAAAAAGCTACAATTTCTGTCAGGTTTTCATTTCTAACCCCATTGGGGAGATTTGACCTCAGGGCTTCAACACCTTCAGTGTAGTGTGGAAGAGTCCTTAGTCCCAATTGGTCAAATTACCCCTGGGCCACAGAGTCCTGGTGGGGGAAGGTGAAGCCGCCTGTGCCAACATTTGTGTTTGATCACAGGCAAATTAGGTGGTCGTCTCTGGCAGGGAAAAGTGAGCAGCGCTGGCTGAAAAAAAACCCTGCTGTGCCCATGCTAAAGCACCCCTGCCAGGAAAGTCAATGGAGTCAAGTACCGGAACTTGTCCAAACACTGGGCTCCACTCCAGGACATTGCTTTGATTTGCCAGGACTTACTTCAAATCAGGACGGTCCCGGAGAATCCAGGACGGTTGGGAGGTATTTAATACCCGTTTGTACATTGGATGTATATACTATTATTATTCTTTTCTCATAGAAAGCTGGTATCATTTCCATACTGGTGTGCATCTATGTACTTATGGTTAATGGTATACGCTGGGTGCAGTAGTTCCTCTGCTCCCAATTACTTTGATTAGATTACTGGCTAATTTCCTAGAACAAGAATTGCCTCTGTTCACAGAAACCTGGGTGGAGGCACTTCAAACTTTGTTATCAAAGCTACTCTTCCACTTAGCAAAGGTTCTGGTTCTCTTATTTACCTAAACGTTTAGCACACTATTCTGTTTGGGGAGAGTCATTTCTCATAACACCCCCCCCTAAAAAAAAGGGGGGCTACAGCTGCATGAGATATTACATGCATTCGGCTGAAATTCAATGGAAGAGCATGCAGCCTCCCATTGCATTCCATGGGGTTAATCGTGGGAACTCTTGCTGGGCTTCTCACATCTAATCGCAGTAGACAAGTGTAAATGCACCCTAACCCTGATGGTGCTTGCAATCAAGGCTGAGTAGTAAGGTAATTAATGCACAAAGTACTATTTGAATTACATTTTTGCCTGGAGTTGGACTTTAAGAGGTTTCAGTGTCTATGGCATTTCCAGCAATTTTGAACATACAAAATTTACCTCTCCATAGCCCCGTTCCCCATACAGGATATCATAAGGGGCATTTCTTACCCTAGACCTGGTCGGATTGATATGTAGGCTCGCTGGTCTGTGCGATTCACAAAACGGATACACGTAGTTGCCTCCAGGTCACTGAAGGCTGCGATTATGGTCTGTATGTGATCCGGCACTGCAAGCAGAAGCCATTACAGACAACAACTGCATCTCAATATATAACAAAAGACAACACAGAACATTTATAAAAGACAATTCTGAAAAATAGCTTTGGTAGTTTTTGCTTCTTTACGCTACAAAAGTTTGCTCAAGCTGAACTCTAGCAATCCTCTGTGCAGCAGAGCTCAGACTGTAAAATAAGAGAAGCGATCCAGTCAGTTGTACTGTAATACTAATAGGTACTGTCCAGTGGAAGCCTGTCCATACCCCTAATCTATGCACCCGGACCCCAATCTACATGCAGGGCACGGGCGCATGGATTCCAATGGGGTTTTTTTTTTTTTTTAAAGAAGCATGCGATTAGAACCTGAGGCTCTAATTGGCTTTAAAAAAGGGTGGGCTTGGGACACAGAGCACTGCGCCCGAGCCCACCCAGTTGCATGACAATGGCGAATTAATATTCGCTATTTTCTTCCTAATTCTCCTCCCGGCCATTCAGGAAGCAGGTCCTGAGATCCTGGCGGAGATGCAGGGGAAGCTGACTAGGAGGACGAGACACAGGGTGAAGCCTCTGCCCGCGAGCTAGATGAGGTAAGTGCGGGTGATCCGACTGAGCGCTCGAGGGGGGGGGGGTTGGTCAGGGTGTTGATACCAGCCGCCACTGGACTGTACATGCCAATAGGTAGAAAACAGATTGACCCGGTCATTGGCTGGGGGAAAGACAAGAGTACCAACTGCAGAAGACAAAATTCAATTTTAGAATGGTGTCTCTGTAGGAAGTGGTGTGGGAGGGAGGTAGACATCCCAACCTCTCTGGTGTAGTAGGCTCCAACAATGTTCAATTACAAAAAGATGAAAAGTGAATACTCACAAACATGTAAAAAAACACACATAATTGAGTCCCTGGGAGAACATAAGCCTGTAGTGAGGGCACAGTCCTAGAAGAGTGCAGCTGGATGGATGGATGGATAATAAGCTGCTGCACAAAATTTTCTATTTTTCTATCGCCACTCCAGGCAAGACAGAGCATTGTCACCTTATAATAGGAAATGCCTGAACAAAGACCATCCTGGCAGAATCACCAGCTATTTATTTTAGTAAAAGCTGCAGATTTAAACGTTTCCAATTGTCTCTACATGTTAATGTATTTTTTTTTTTATTATATAGGAGCTTTTAGGGATTGGTTTTAGATCTACACTATATTGTGAAAAGTATTAGGACACCTGCCTTTACACGCACATGAACTGTAATGGCATCCCAGCCTTAGTCAGTAGGGTTCAATATTGAGTTGGCCCACCCTTTGCAGCTATAACAGCTTCAACTCTTCTGGGAAGGCTGTCCACAAGGTTTGGAGTGTGTCTATGGGAATGTTTGACCATTCTTCCAGAAGCGCATTTGTGAGGTCAGGGTTTGTGATGTTGGGCGAGAAGGCCTGGCTCGCAGTTCCTCCACCCCAGACTCGCTCATCCAGGTCTTTATGGACCTTGCTTTGTGCACTAGTGCAAATCATTTGGTGGAGGGTGGATTATGGTGTGGAGTTATTTTTCAGTGGTTGGGCTTGGCCCCTTAAGCGGAGGTCCGCCAGGGAAAAAAAAAATAAAAAAAAGTCAGCAGCTACACATACAGTAGCTGCTGACTTTTAATAATAGGACACTTAAATGTCCTGGAGTCCAGCGATGTCAGCACTCGCCACCGATCTTCGGATTGGGGGTCGGGTGCAGCCGCGTCCATTGTGGGTAAGGGAACCCGGACGTGTAACATTACAGCTTCACGCCAGGCACCTTACTGCGCATGCGCGAGGCTCCGCTGCGCTCCACTATTCGCCAGGCGGCCAGAGCTCCCGAATGTGTGGAAAAGGACAGGTGTCCTCTCTCACCCCCCCCCCCCCGAAAGGCACCTGAGGGGGGGATGAATCCAACCAGCGGAAGTTCCACTTTTGGGTGGAACTCCGCTTTAGTGCCAATGAAGGGAACTTTTGGACAATTTCATACCCCCAACTTTATGGGAACAGTTTGGGGATGGCCCTTTCCTGTTCCAACATGACTGTGCACCAGTGCACAAAGCAAGGTCCATAAAGACATGGATAAGCGAGGTTGGGGTGGAGGAACTTGACTGGCCTGCACAGAGTCCTAACTTCAACCTGATAGAACACCTTTGGGATGAATTAGAGTGGAGACTGCAAGCCAGGCCTTCTTGTCCAACATCAGTGCCTGACCTCAGAAATGTGCTTCTGGAAGAACGGTCAAACATTCCCATAGACACACTCCTAGACCTTGCTGACAGCCTTCCCAGAGGAGTTGAAGCTGTTATAGCTGCAAAGGGTGGGTCAACTCAATATTGAACCCTGACTAAGACGGGGTCTGGGATGCCATTAAAGTTCATGTGTGTGTAAAGGCAGGCGTCCCAATACTTTTAACAATATAGTATACTTAAAAAAAAAAAAAAAAAAAAATAATAGGAGTGTATGTGGTCTGAAGGGGTATTTTAGGACTCTGCCAATAGGGCATTAGCACAAGGAGCTCTGTGTAAATTCATCTGAGGAAATCGAAAATAACTCTTTGAAGCCAGCGGATACAACTGCCAGTTTATCCCAAAGTCTGTGATACCCATTTTGCTTGAAATTGCAATTGAATTTTGTACTCACTGTAACTTGGATCAAGAACATATGGTATTTGTACAATGCCATCTTTCTTTACCCATTTTGTCATATCTGGACTGAATTTGGTGGATGTCTAAAGGGGGAAAAAATCAATATGTGAAAAGGAACAGTTTGCCACAAGAATAAGAATCTGGGCTATCTACATTTCAGTCAACTATGGTCACCTCCACTGCTGAATGAATGTTGAGATGAAGAAATTACACCTAAACATTTGATATCCTTTGTTGTATAGAACAAAAATTGTAACTTTCAGCCATGCAATTTATTTTCAGCTCTTATTGTTTATTAACAAAAGCAACTGCTGTGAAGGCAAATAATGATATAGGATACAACAAACAAACAAGAAATTTTGCTGTCACCTTTAAATCAAATACCTTCAATTAGTGAAAAAAAAAAAAGTGGCACAATAATAATGTGAAAGACACATAAAATTTTGTTTGTGAAATCAATTGTGTAAACCAATTACATCAGAAAGTAAAGCTTAAAAAATGTGTGTCCAGTACAGTCCAAGAGTGACCATCACCACTATATTCTTCCATCAAATCAGTGTTCCACCACCAGGCATTTAAAGTTGTTAAATTAAAATGTCATTACAAGACACAGTGATGCGGAGTGCAACAGAAGAAACCAGTGAGCGCTGTGGGCGATACAGGAGATTGGAGGATGCACTGACGGGATAGCATCAGCATTACTCTCGGCATCATAGTATGTGAGCTTAGGGCACCATGGTGATGAAAAAGCACTACCATTTTACCTATTGTTCAAGTTTCACAAAGTTTATAAAACTTACTAAGAGTATATCCCCTTCAAAATAAGCTCTGGACCCCAGATGGTCTTCTGAAACCAGCTCTAGAAAGAACGTATAATTATAACGTTAAACTTAAACTATGTATCATTAGATTTATTTTGGATGCAATTTAAAATTTTACTTCAGCTGCTAAAATAAACATTTATTTCGATTCGATCCTTAAGGCCTCATACACACGGACATTTTTACAGCCGCGTTTTTTAGCGTTTTTTGCAGCTTAAAAATGCATCGCCATGTTATTCAATGGCCCCATACACACGCTGACGTTTCTGAGCTGTAGATAGCATCTGCGTTTAGGAGCTGAAAGCAGAACCCACAACCAGCGCATTCTGAAGCTGCAGCGCTAGAGAGTTTTTGACGCTGAGCCAGCAAAATGCTCACTAACGTGCATTAACGCCGTAGCGACGTTAACCGGCTTTTTAGGGTCCAAAAAATAGCAGAGGGATGTCTTTTCAAACAAAATGCGAGGTAACACTGACGCCTAATTATGCGCATTAACGCCAATGCAAAACGCAGACAAATTTTTTTTAACAATGTTTTTTTCCTGGCGTCGGTCCCGACGTTACGGCTCATTTTTTTAATACGCCCATGTGTATGAGGCCTTAAAAGTAGAAGATGAGAAAACAGAATAATTCTTACTTTGATTAATTTGAAGAATGTCATCCACAGATGCTGTACTGGCAGGGAGTTTTGTAGTAAAAACTGTCCCGGTCACCCCTGGAGGCCAACAGAAGAACTTTTATTTCATACATTAATTGTATTGTTAAAAACCAAAACGCTAAATGAAGAAGAACGTTAATAGCAACACAGCTGCTTTTTGTCATTAATTTATTGTATTCACACATAATTACATTTTGTATATTTGTAGCATTAAGAAAGAAGTGCTCTGCTAAAACCCACTTACCTCTTGTAATATATGTAGCGCCCCCCCTGGGTCTACTAAAGGCAGAGAATAACCTCCATTAGGCAGGGGGTGAGCTAGCATTTGAGTCCATGGCTGAGTTCATGGCTATAATGGGGAGTTTGGCACAGAAATTGGGCGCAGGTCACTTTTTATATTTTCAAAGCTTTAATGCAAGAAGAAAGAAGGTAGTAGGAGAGAGGGTTAGGGGTCTCAGATACCAGTAGAAGATCACTTACAGGCTCCTTGGATCAATAAAAAGTACAGCTTCACAGTACCAGAACCTTTAAGTCAGATGTAGAACAAGATTCAGCTTCGCAGTGTCAGAATCTTTAAGCCAACCCGGCAACACTGTAAGCACATTTTAGATGTAGGTGCATCCTCCAAAATGAGTCACCAGGCCCTCCTGAGAGACCAGCCTTCATCTTGGCTCTCTCTAGCAAGGGTTCTCCCCTGGATCTTCTCAGCTTGGCTTGGCTTCTTCCTTGCAGACAAAACAGCCCAAGGACCAACTTAGTAGGCCTCAGACAGGCTTCTGGGCCTATGTGCAGAGCTCACTGCAGCAGCATGTTCTCAGGCCAGGAGGGCCTGTGGAAAGAGACCAAGCACATGGCCCAACCCAAATAAATATCCTTTCCCAGAATGCACTAGACATGAGCAGAGCGAAAATATTAGTTTAGTTTCATTTTGTTTCAATTTGTTATTTACATAAGTTTGTTTAGTTAGATTTGTTTCATTCGTTTAATTAATTTTCGGAATTAGTTTTGTTTATTCATTTTCAAAATGATTAGAAAAGTTTTCGAATTCGAATAGTTTTTGAATTTGAATCATTTTCGAATTCAAATAGTTTTTGAATTATTTTCTAATCATTTTCCAATTTCCAAGGAGAATGGGGTGTAGTGGAAAGTGGAGGAATAGAATGGAAAAAGATAGAATACAATAGAGGGGAATATCACATGAAAATGAAATAATATAATGTGGTGGAGTGGAACAGAGCTGTTTTACTCTGTTATATTCTATTCTTTTGTTTTCTGTTATATTCTTTTCTAGTCTATTGTTTTTTTCTGTTCTATTCCTTTGTTTTCTATTCTATTCTATTTTGTTCTCTTTGGAAATTGGAAAACTATTCAAATTAGAGGACTTTTCGAATTCAAAAAAACTATTCAAAAATTATTCGAATTCAAATTTCGTCCGAATTTTCTTTTTCATTATTTCGGATTCATTTAAATTTGGTACTATTGTAATTCGGAAATTCGGTTACATCCAAATTTCCGAAAATTGAAAATTCGTCCGAATTTTAATTTGGAACAAAACTGACCATACATGTCTAGAATGCACCAGCAGCTAAAAACCTCCTACTGGGCTGTTTGGAAGAAGAATATTCATAGCTCAACCTAGTTGTACTTCTCATCCTAGCCTGTTGTACCAGTGACACCTACTGGCGACAATGAGAAATGCACACCCTAATTGAGATTAGGGAAAGGCCAGATAAACTGTACAATCGGTCTGAGCTGTTTACAGCTCAGTCAAATACTAAAATTTACATGATAGCCCTTAGTTTAGTTTAGGACCAGGGGGCTACATATACTTAAGCAAATTAAACCTGATCCAAAGGTCTGAAAGTTTTTGTTTTTTTAATACAACTAGTGCAAGTGCCTACAATTGACTTTGAATCAGCCTCTTGCAGTTCACAGTACTGCAGGTTTCAGAGAGGGGGCGAGGAAGAAGCAGTACAAGGAGTCAATCAGGGGTGTGAGTGCCAGAGTCGCCACCATCACAGCCACATCTCCAAAAGAAAGGGTTCCTCCCCAGCCGAATGCTCATCATTTTGCTTATCAGAAGGATTGGATGACCCACCTAAAGTCATATGTTGTTAAGAACAATTACTGCCATTCAGGTTCTTCAAGTTCAAAAGGCACTCTTCAGGGACTGTACCTTTCCTTGCGCACCAACGTAAGTGCCCCAACTAAGCCAAACGAAGAATCAAGCTTCCAGATTGTTTGTGTTCAGGGAATAGCTAACCTAAGCCCCATACACACAATAGGAAAATATGAAGTAAAATTTTCTACAACAAACGATCAGCCAATTATCTGATCGTTAATATAGTGCTTTCGACAGCCGATTCTGACTTTTCGGATGACAAAACTTGAAGGTGCATGCACGTTCTGCAGAATACTGCAAACAGGGAGGTACATTTATTTTACTGCAGAATAGACATTGCATGCCTTGTCTACAATAAAAAGCCTGACTGTAATTTTTGTTTTATGACTTTAGTTCCTCTTTCATGGTCTTGCCCATTTAAATGTCCTATTTCGTGAAAACACAGAAAACCCTGCATAAGTTCTGTAAGAGGAAGCACTCCCCCCTTTCCAGAGCAGGTATGTCAACAAAATGGAAAAAAGTGCCAAGTTTTAAATATTGAGCAACAGATTTTGTTTATTAGCTTCTTGCAACTGGCAAAATCTTATGTACAATTCAATACCAAATTACACAAGAAAGCTTTAAAAAATACATAAGAATGAATTATGGACCAATAGGTTATAGCCTCAGTCTATTTAAAATCATAAACTGAACAAGAGCTACATAGAAATGGGTAAGAGGGCCACAGTGAAACTCAGCTGCAATCAAAACCCAAAAGTGTTTCAACCATTTCCATTTACACCCAAAAACAAAATAACATTTTGCCAAAGTCGGGCTTTAACCAAAATAAGTTTTCATAGAAGTCATGGCTGCATGGATCCAGTCAGCCTAGACAATAGGAAAAACATAACAGCGTTATAGATCTTTATTGTACTCTTGTTCTGATACGTCACTTTGACTCGCCTAGTAAAGCCTCACAGCACCATAACCATGGCAAGCTTCTTGTGCTAATCCTACAGCCCAATCTTGGGCTTTAGGACTATGAAGAAAACTATATACTGAATTTCAGTGTTCAATTAAGAATAAGTTTCTATTTTGATTGTGCTTCTGGTAGATCTGCTAATTATTAGAGCCTTACAGAATCACTGAACAGGAAGCACAAGGTGATTGTACTCACCTTCATTGTGGCCTCCACTGGCCAAATCTGCCCTAAAATTCCTATTTAGGTTTTGACTTTCTAAAAAATGTAACCTACACAAACCTCAGTATGCCCAACATGACATGGCTCAGAAGTGAAACCAATTAATGCACAGCATTACTGTACAAGAGGCATACCACATGTTCCGCCTTATCCAGACATAAGAAAATATTGGGGGTTTCAAAACAGGATCGGTTTTACATATTCAGTGGCAGAACTATAGTCATAGAAGCCCATTGCAGCTGCTAAGGGGCATGAGGGGTGAGATGGAGACCGCCCTCAAAAAAGACTGTGGAGGGAAATTAAACATTTATACGCATGCAAGGATAAAACAGATTCAGTAATGTAATGTTAGGGGTTGTAGAGGTTGCAGTTGACACCTGTGAGATCACTAGGAAAGAAGAGCAGACATCAGATCTATATATACACGAGTCTTTGGGATTGTAGTGTCACTAGTCACAGGTTGCTATGGATTTCTCTGTGCAGCCGGCAGCTGCTATAGGTAGGGTGATTAAAGAAGAAGTTTTGTTACAAATGTAATTCCCACTGGAATCCAGTGCACATTACGCTTGGTCCCATGGAATTTTCTGCAGTGATTGCTGAGCAGTGTGGTTGGATAACTCACCCCCTCCCTCCACTGCTATTGACCCAAGTTGAAGCAAGGGTATAAATAATTAGTTCTGACTGATAGACAAAGAGCCTGCACAGCTCCAGCTTCCTCTGTGGTGTATTCATGGGTATTCATGTACCCATCTGACATCTTTTTACTGAACAGACTAAAAAGGAAAGACTGAGTTGGAACTCACCATCCTGCCAACAGCTGCCTGGCAGGGGATAAGTGGAGAAGAAACTGTTGGCGTATGTTATAAATGATAACCACTGGAGACCAGCGCTGTCATTTACAAAAACACAAGTCAACAGCTACACAAGCCAGCTACTACACCAGTCTATTTTGGAGGAATGTAGTATCTGGAATGTGTAGCTGTGGGCTTGTGTTTTGGTGATGATGTCAATGGTCTCCAGTGGCTTTCATTCACAGCAAAAGCCTACAGTTTGTTTCCATTTTCCTTTGCTTAGTTGGCAGTGAGCTGGTCATAACTCAGTCTTTTCATTTAGCCTGTTCAGTACAAGAAGGTTGTCAGGGGTTCAGCGGAGGAGGAACAGGGCTGTAAAACACAGCAGAGGAGGCACAGGTCTTCAATACACAGCAGAACTGCAGATGTTTGGTTCTAGCAGCTTAAGAGAAGAAGGGACAGAGGGTCATGCTAGCTGTCCTGTGTGTAATGCGTCCCACCCAGAGGCGGCTCAGGGATGCAGAATGAAGACAGGAAGGTGGCTTCAGTGCTGTCTGTAACTCACCCTGTAGAACGCCCATAATGTGGGCTTCAGTCTGGGATGGAGCTACAACCAGCGCTGACATAAAGAAAGATGTTCAAGGTTTTCAAGCATTGTCTCCTGGCAAGACATTTTCTCAAAGTTGATGCTCCTCCACATCTAGGAGCAGATAAATTGGTATCAGAGCTTGTTTTTCAGCACAGGCACCCTAAAATGTCCCCTGTATGCCTAACACAGCTAATGTTTTTAGTTCTGCAAAACCTGTTAAAATTGTGGGTATAAGTAGTTTTGTACAAAAATTGAAGCAAATAGTTAATTTGTACCAGCTTGGTCTAAACAATCTGTTTAAGGTCACAATTGTAAACAAGCACCTTGTAAAACAACCCATTCAGTTGAAAATAGAAATGAAAGGCAAAAAATGTTTGTATAGATATAAAAAAAAAATGATAAATACCCTTTTTTTTTCATAAGTGATCACATTCCCTCTGTTATCAGCTGCATAAGAGCTGGGGGAGGAGAAACAGCAGCACACTGAGCTTTCCAGTGAATGGCTGTGTGGTGGGGGGGGGGGATATCAGGAACAGTCTGAATTTTGGAAGAGAGTAGGCTACGTTCCCAGCATACCTAGGAAACTGACCATGGTGTGCTCTCCTACTTGGTGTGGTCAGTTTTTAATAAGAAAGCAAGGGGACTAGCAGGAACTCCGGAGATTTCACATAAAGGAAACAAACGCTTTAGGTTTTAAAAATAGAAAACAAGTTTAATGTACATGGAAATACAGGTAGGCGGGTGTGGTCTGGATTAGGATATCCCCAATAATACACTAGACATTGACATCAATCTAGGCTTTAATTTCTTTTAGATCATTCTTTAAAGTTTCCCAGGTTCCCTCTAAATCCCAGACTGTACTGGCTGAACTCCTACAGAGCTCTGGCTACATGGCAATTAAGATTCTAGTGGTATCTTAAAGAGGAGCTCCAGGCTCCCGCCAAAAAATGTAAAGACAGCAGCTACAAATACTGTAGGTGTTGACTTTTAATACAAGAACACTTACCTGTCCAGGGATCCAGTGATCCTCACCCAAACCGATTCTTCAGTCGACTTCTGGAACAGGTGACGGCATCTCTAGTAAGGGAACCAGGAAGTGAAGCCTTGCGGTTTAACAGCCTGTTTCCTACTGCACACGCGAGAGCCATGCTGTGCCTTGTGAATGGTCCCATAGTCTCCTGGGACCAGTGAGGTGTCCCAGAAGACTGCAGAGGAAAGGGGGGGTCAAAATCAGGTATCCACCTCCCCCAAAAAAGTGTCAAATGTGGCAATGGAGGGGGGAGGGTACAAGCAAGTGGTGGAGCCCCACTTTAATCTTTATCTTCCAAGGTATGCAAATAGGTGCTAGGCTTGGGTAGATTTTGTTTTGGCTCACTGTGTTCAGTGGAGCTGTATTTTTGTTGTTACCGTAACCAGTATGGCTGCAATTGCTGCACTAGGTAAATTTAGTTGTGCTCACTGTAATCAGTACAACTGCATGTGATTAGTTAGGTTTGCTCAGTATTTCATCTGCTGCTGGTTTGACAGTTTCCTCTGCTTTCCAGAGAACCGGAGAACTCTCTGGAACATAGGTGTGGAGTAATGCAAATAGCAGCATGAATAGCTATGCAGCCCGGGCCAATCCCAGGGAGGGTAGTTCTGAAGACTGCTTAGAGTCTGTATAAATACTCTGAAACACAAAGCTGGGTCTTTTCCTTCAGGAGAGGAACACAGCCTGGAGGGTTTGCTGCTCTCCAGGGCAGCACTGCCATGTGCTTGCTGTTCCTGATCAGGTGGGTGACCTGGAGGTTTGGATTCTGAAGCCACAGAGAGCTGACTGAGAGGCTGTCATCTGGAGATCTAGTCTGATCACAGGAGAAAGGTGTCACATGGATGTTGGAAGGTGGCAACCAGCTTTCCTTGGACATTTGTGAGCACAAACTGCTGTGAGAGATCTTAGAGAGTTTTGGGCTGTTGCCACCACTCTTGTGCTAGTCAGATGTGTGTTTGTTTAAAAGGGGACATCGACTGGTGTCCCGAAGAGCTCAGTCTATCTAGTTCTATATGAAGGGACTCTCTTGTTGCCAGCAGCGGCTGGTGTGTGAGAGGCGCTGGGGCGCCGCCTCCCCGCCAGCAAAAGAGGAAAAAAAAAAAAGTCAACCCCGACCACCTGCTGGTGGTGCCGATACATTGACTTTCTCTTTTTTTTTTTTCCCTCGGCTCCTTGGCTGTCACATGACAGCCAAGTAGTGAGCCTATTGGTTGGCCATTAAAAGCTATGCGTGTGCGCTGAGCAGGCGCACACTCATAGCTTGATTGGCTGCCCTGAGCCTCGGCTCAGGGTGATTGGATGCGTGGCCGGGGGCGGGTCACTGTGGCAGCGGAGGTGACTTCGGCTCCCACAGAGACCATGACCGCCCGGGGACCGACGAGGGGGGGACAGCCGCTCTCCGTGTGCTGAACTCTGCAGACTCAGCGCGCTCTCACATGCCGAATCTCTGCAACACTCCTGC
>BLSH010213051.1:1088687-1103977 GCA_018402905.1 Glandirana rugosa | reverse complement strand
CCTGTGTCATATGTCGAGTCGTACTGAGCTGTATACTGTGTCCTGTGATGCTGAGCTGTATACTGTGTCCTGTGATGCTGAGCTGTATACTGTGTCCTATGTTGCTGAGCTGTATACTGTGTCCTGTGATGCTGAGCTGTATACTGTATCCTGTGATACTGAGCTGTATACTGTGTCCTGTGATACTGAGCTGTATACTGTGTCCTGTGATACTGAGCTGTACACTGTGCCCTGTGATGCTGAGTTGTATACTGTATCCTGTGATGCTGAGCTGTATACTGTGTCCTGTAATGCTGAGCTGTATACTGTGTCCTGTGATGCTGACCTGTATACTGTGTCCTGTGATGCTGAGCTGTATACCCCTGACACAATATGTGGAATACAGGGGACAGAGTGGGTGGATTCTATAAGGGACGGGGCTTATTAGAAGTAGGAGGGGTCAAAAGGAAGGGCGGGGCCTGGCGCCCCCCCCATCCAAAAACTTCACCAGCCGCCACTGCTTGTTGCTCTAAAGAAGAAACTTATGCTCTTGTAACTGCTTTTACTACAAAGCCAAGTTCTTAGCTTGCTTGTGTAGATCTAGGGAGATCTAGGGGTTAACTGTATTCCCTAGGCGTGTTCTAACTGTGGGGGGGCTGGGCTGTTATGGGCATAAGAGATCTAACTGATCCCAGTGACAGGGATCAGTAGATCTCTTATGTCCCCACTGACAGAGCGGGGAACAACCGTGGTACCCCGTTCTTTTGCTGTGGCCGCTTATCGTGGCTCGCCGGCGGACATCGGGTCCTCCCGAGCCACGGGCACACTCCTCCGGAGTACAACGGGCGCACACGCACCCCCTAGCGGCCACTCCGCAAATCGTTGTTTATATACAGCAATTCGCGGGACACATCCACACTGCCGCAGTAAATATACTGCGCGTGGCGTGGAAGCGGTTAAGCAAAGAGTGGCTTGTTACTCATCCAGTCACCAACTACATCTCCAAATGTGGGGAAAGTTTCAGTTTTGTTTTTTTACACCATTAGCTAACACATTCAGAGGTCCTACCAGGAGGGGGGATCCCTTCATCCTTTCATGGTTAGACAGAAGGCTTCAGGCAGGCTAGTTATACAAGCTTGGATTTCTCTTGTTCAGGCCCATGGACAGAATTAGAGAGATCACTCATTTCCACCATCCACGCTAAACAGCATGGATAGATTAATGTTCCCTGCTGGCAGAAATGAGGAAAAACTCGATACGTTTATGGCCAGCATAAAGTAGAACTTCACTCTTTCCATCAACATTGACTGATTTTTAATCTTTATGACACTAGCATTAGTAAATAGGAAAGTATATTGCATTTACTTGTTTTAAGTTTTTTTTTTTTTTTTACTTTTCTTCAATTACTTCCTGGTTTCTAGGCCTAGACAAATTATGCCATAGTAGTGTAGCCTCGTGCTCCCTTGGGAGTGGCTGGTAGTTGTGGTTCACCTTATAGCTACCATACCTCACACATCCGAACAGGCCGGATCTTGTTTTTGTTTGTTATATTTAGGGGATTTAACTTGGAAGGGGAAAAGGGGTGACTGTGGGATGCCCAAAGGATTGGTTACCGGACCATCTATATACACGACCGTATATACACTTTACTTCCTCCAGCACATCTCTTCTGCAGACTATTACTCCTTCACTTCTCTCCAGCACTTAGCTTCTGACCTGAAAGGAAATTTATCAGGCTCACATAACTCCTTTCTCTTCACCGCAGCTAGCACATGGTGAGGCCTGCAAACTGTCAGCAGGGCCTCCGGACCACCCGTTACAGGTCAGGGTCTTGGACCCCTCAAAGTGTAGCTTAGTACATTGGTGCTAGCCGGGCCTTTGATGGACTACAACTCCCAACCAATCCCTCTTCCAGGTCCCCCCAACCTGCTTTCCTCACAGTGACACTCCTTCCCGACTGGCTCCCAAGACTTCCATAGACTGTCCACTATAACACTCCCAGACTGCTCTGGCCTTTCTCTTCCAGCTCCCAGGGTCTGCCACTCACCGACTCCAGTGGATACTTTAAAGTGTTCTCAGTAGCACCTCTGCTGTTCTCCTACCTCCCTGCTCCAGGAATCAACTCCACTCCTGGCTGCACCCGAGTCTCCAGGCCTCAAAGTCACGCCCCAGACTGGGGGCTCCCTCCCTGGTAAAGGCCTCCACAGCACCTAGGCTACATCTTCCATACTTCCACTCGACTTCTCCTCCCCCCTGCTGGCAGACTGCTATATTTAAGGAGGCCTGCCCCCTGCCAATCCTTCCTTCTATCTCTAGCCACTCCCTGAGCCACTCCCCAGCTCAGATCAAAACTTTCAGGCCTGCACCTACAGTCAGGCCTGACTAAATTTTGCCTCTCCTAGCAAAAACTCACTACAAAACGCACCTATCACTATGGGGGCGCTACAGTAGGGTTGCTAACTGTCCAGTTTTCATTTTTCTGAGACCCGGACAGCACCAGGAGTGGCAAGTCTGCTCAGCCATCTGATGTGTCTCCCCTCGCCAACGGCAGCCTGTTTCAGTACAGTGGATCAAAGCTGCCCCCTCCTCCTCCTTCTCCACTCTGTTTACACACACAGGAGGAGGATGAGCGCTCTCCCCAGCACATATCTGATCCCTGCATGTTGTACATTGAATATTTCTGACCTCTACATTCCGTGCATAACACTCACAATTCGGCCACCCGCACTGTTCACCACAGCGCACTGTGCGCGCCGCATTAATACTCCAAAAAAAAAAAGCCGCCACTAAATTGTTCGGCTTTGGCGTGAAGAAAAGGTGGCAACCCTAGGTCATAGATCCCAGGAGTCTTAAGGATGGCAGGAGGGTCTCTCTTAGCTAAGCACACCTTCCTGCCTATATGCCTGAGCTAAGGGCAAATGGATTCCAGGAAGTAAATGCTTCATGAATCAATTGCCCTTACTCAAGATGGCCACAGCCAGTAATGCCTAGGGGTGTTTTTCAAAGTGATTTTTCACAGAGCCGAGTACTGCTCTCTGTGTCAATGGACGCAGCAGCTGGACTCGGCAGTGCTCCCACACAGATGCCCCAGGGGAAGAGCTTCTCTGAGGGGGTACCCGGTGAAGAGGAGGAGCCAGGCACACCGCCGAGGGACCCCAGAAAAGTAGGATCGGGGGCCGCTGAGCAGGTAAGTATAACATGATTGTTTTTTTTTTTTAAATAACATTCCTTTAGTATCACTTTAAGCTTTTGTTGAGGTACAGTTAGAATTATCACAGCCTACTTCTGGCTACGGAAATCACAAAAAGGAACTTAGCAAAATTACAACATCCAACCACCCTCACCATGCTTAAGGCTGGGTTCACACTGTTGTGTGGAGCATCTCACAGCAAGGGTCCAGTGCATCCCTAATCTCTGTATCAGGGGGAATTAAGGGTCGGAATTTTTGCCTGAATTAGGACCTGAAATGGAGCCAAAGACGCACAGGACCCTTCTGCTGTGCTCTGTGGCCGTCCCGGAGCTGTGTGAACCGATCACACTCTCCTGCCCGTCCTCTCTCTCTCTCAACTACCATCTTTCAGCCCCCCTCTCCGTCAGCCCCCCACTCTACCTGTTTTAAGCAGAAACACTGCACAAACTGACTTCTACCACCATGACTACTTCAAATCACTGAAGTGGTCATGGTGGGTAGAGTGTTCCTTTAACCTCTTCCTTACTGGGCACTTAAACCCCCCTCCTGCCCAGACCAATTTTAGGCTTTCAGGGCTGTCGCATTTTGAATGACAATTGCGCGGTCATGTGATGCTGTACCCAAACAAAATTGGCGTCTTTTTTTCCCCACAAATAGAGCTTTCTTTTGGTGGTATTTGATCACCTCTGCGGTTTTTATTTTTTGCGCTATAAACAAACAAAGAGCGACAATTTTGATAAAAGAACAATATTTTTAACTTTTTGCTCTAATAAATATCCAAAAAAAAAAAAAAAATCGCAATCGCCGTTTATTGATTGGTTTGCTCAAACGTTATCGCATCTACAAACTATGGGAATTGATTTATGGCGTTTTTATTATTATTATTTTTTTTTTTTACTAGTAATGGCGGCGATCTGCGATTTTTATCGGGACTTTGATATTGGGGGGGAAATGTCGGACATTTTTGACACTTTTTTGGGACCAATGACATTTATACAACAATCAGAAATTTAAATGTCCACTGATTACTGTATAAATGTCATTGGCAGTGAAGGGGTTAAACTGCAGGGGGCAGTGAAGGGGTTAACTGTGTTCCCTGCATGTGTTCTAACTGTGTGGGGGATGGGCTGGCCAGGACATAACAGATCTAACTGATCCCAGTGACAGGTATCTGTAGATCTGTCACGTCCCCATTCACAGTACGGAGAACCGCCGTGTTTACATTGGCGGTTCCCCATTCTGCAGCTGTGACAGGCGATCGCGGGTCACGAGCGGACATCAAGACCGCCCGGCCCACGGGCACGCCCATGCAGTGTGCGCACAAGGGCGGGACGTCCACCCGGAGATTCAGATCTGCGCTGGAGCCTTCTTTTGGCTTTATAGCGGGGTTAAAACATTTTGCTTGTCTTGCAAAACTCTCTCAAACCAAGGTTTTACTGTGCTTCAAATTCTTTAAAAAAAAAATCACTTCCAGCAAGTATTCAGTGTTACCATTGCAGGTTTTCCAACCCAGGATACTAAGCCTTATTTCAGCAGTTGTGGTACATGTACCTCCTGTGTGCAACTCTGTCATAACTGCTTCTCAAACTAGGTATATCAATTAGTAGGTTTCCTATGTGAAAACTCATGATGATTTGTATTGAAGTGTCAGTCCACTAAACTGAATGTTAGAATTGACTACAGGCCGGATGGTGATGCTACCTGACAGTTTCTAATTTCTCTCTCTCTAGGGCTATTGATGAGATTTGTGATGGAGAATGAAACTGGGGAACGCATAGGTGGGCAGAAACAATCAGAAGATTTGATATTGAAGTATCCAAGACATACAAGAAGCCAGAATATAATCAAAATATACCTTGTATACCAGCATAGGTGAGGAGCTAAGTTGCTAAACATTCACACATCCCAGGATTATCGCAACAGTGCTTCATTGAAATTCCTAAAAAGGCACCACCTAGAACTAATGTATTACCAGCAGGGTGGCCGACCCTTTAAAAGCATAATGGACCTTTCACCTCTATACATTACACTAAGGCCTGGTTCACACCTATGCAGTTTGCATATTCCAGGTGCATATTTCAATACACTTTTTTGATCCATTGAAGTCTATGGAACCAAAAAACAGAAAAAGAGTCCCTGGCCCTTTCCATAAAATGCTCATATTTGAGCGTTACCCATAGGAAACCATGTTAAATGGACTGTGGTATGTTTCCACAAAACTGAACATGCACTAAAAAAATGTATATGTGTGAACCCAGCCTAACGTATTACTTCAACACACGCACTATGCACAGGTCTGTGTGTGGTGCTACTCCCTACTAACATGATACCCATATGGCAATGGGTCTGTGGAAGTGCCTTAAAATCTCATTCATTCAATGAATGAGCTGCCTTAATGCAACATGCGTTTACACACTGCAATGGACTGTATAGATTTGACTGGGCCCTAAAGGATTACATAGAATGCAGCAATATATATCTTAAAAAATGTGGATATGTGAAATAAACTCACCAGGGGGTGTTCAGAAAGCATGTGCTAAGCAGGATTTCTCTCATCATGCTGCTGTGTGACCAAGAATCTTCCCTGTTCTCCGACCATTGGTCATGGGTTTTGGAACCAATAAACAGACCCAACTTACAGGCCAGGGACACCTGAGATAATAACGTCACTATTCTACAATAAGTTCCTGAGTTTAAGTCAGAATTTTTCTATACATTACAAAGTCCCAATTCGTTCACTGAAGAGCAGACCAAATTCGTGGACATGGTATGATCTTGTTTGCTCTAAAATGGACATACCTTCAATATAATATAAAAGGAATGACATTTCAACCAAAAACAGAATTTTTACCTCCAGTTCCAAGCAAACATATTGCTAATAATAGGTTGATCATTTTGTGTTGTGGAAGGGCTGTTTCCATGTCTCCAGATAACTCATTCATTAACCAGCTGTCTGCAGGGTGTGGCTACCACATGAAGCATGGTCACATGACAGCATTTCATGTGATCCTACTAAAATCCAAGGGTGACAGGACCAAACCTTCCTGCCTAAAGCCCCGTACACACGGTCGTATGAAAACGGTCATACGACTGCTTGTTGTATTATCATGCGGCCATTAGTACGCGCGATTAGAACAGCCAACGTGCGACGGCCGTACAACAGACGTTGGATGAGCAGACTAGAAAACTTTGGCGGTCGTATGACTGTTGTACCGTGTGTACGAGGCTTAACACTGCAGCAATAAGTTGGACTTTTTCATGCTGGGAATGCAAAAAAAAAAAAAAGGCACTTTATTGAAGTGGGGGCTGATCTCTCCTGAAAATACTAACGTTTCTTTTATAAGGACTATGACGCACAGATCTCTCTTAAAGTGGAACTAAAGTAGGTTTTGCAAAAATGGTGACAAGTAGGCTTTTTATTATGGAAGAGACTGTGGATGTCATAAATGTTAGCATTTTTGTTTAATTAAACACTGAGCCATGCAGATACATGTGCGAGATTGGCATCATTTATGTGCCAGGTTGAAGAAACTTCTGTGCACGCGCGCGGCGTTATGTCATCCCAGCCCAACCAATCAAGACAGCTGAAGACTAACTAAACCCTCCTATCCTTTACAGCCAGGGAAGCTGCCATCTTAGCCTCTGATTGTTTTTCAACTCTCACCTGCCATAGTGCTGTTATGAGACCAGCCATTTGATGGCTTGACATTAGAGATGGGCTCGGGTGCAATCATATCGAACCTGCCAGGAAGCCGGCACTGGACACCACCAGTCATAGGCAGCGTGTGTATGTGCAGCTGCTGGTCGGGAAATGCCTCACTGCCTATGATTGGCGGTGTGCAGTGACGGTTTCCTGGCGGGTTCGATCCGAACATGCCCATCCCCATCACTGCTTGACAGTTTGCCCACAAACTCAGTTTTCACATATTTCCTTAAACACAGTTATCATTCACAGCATACATCATGTTTTGGTAAACTTGATGGGTTTAGTTCTGCTTTAGTCTAGGTTTACATTGGAGCGATTTGGCATGCGCACCGATTCCCAAAGGCAGTTTCTGTACTACTTTTGGTGACTTCGGGATGCGATTTCTATAGACATCTGTACAGCAACCCACACAGATGTCTCTGAAATCAACCCCAAAGTTGGAACTGACATGCGAGAATGAAATTATGCAAGTTCAGCTGTCAGTGTGAACCTGGACTTAGGGCACACTTACACTACATGCCAGAAAGCCATGATCCCGTGTGGCTTTCTGCATCGCATTCACGTTGCGCTACCCTTGCGGTCTGCTGCGGAGGTCAGTGCAAAGTTAATGACACACCAAATGCAGTGCATTTGCCTGCACCAGACCGCGCATGCACTACTTTTGGTGCGGTGCGATTTCAGCCCATTCAAAATATATAGGGCTGAAATCATACTGCCCAGAACTGCTTATGAATTGCACAGGAACTGCACAGCGTTCCTGTTTTATATGCATGCAGTTTAGGATTGCCACCTCATGCCTTTAAGACTGAACACATATTAATTACACTGTGGCTCATTAAGGTGGTAATTAACCACTTGCCAACCACCTTGCATACATTTACTGTGGCAAGTTGGCTCCACTGCGCAAATCGCTGTCTATAAAAACGGCGATCCGCACACCCACCTTTGCGGACGGGGCGCTCTCGTGCCCGCCTTGCACTCCGTGAGCATGGCCGCAGGTCAGCCGGGCTCAATGTCCACCGGCGGCCCGCGATCCCCTGTTACCGAGGAGGAACAGGGAACCACCGATGTAAACACGACGGTTCCCCGTTCTGACAGGCAGCATGACAGTGATCTGCTGATCCTTGTGATTGGGATCAGTTAGATCTGTCATGCCCCTGCCAGCCCAGCCCCTGTACAGTTAGAACACAGCGAGGGAACACAGTTAACCCCTTGATTGCCCCCTACAGGTTAACCCCTTCCCTGCCAATGACATTTACACAGTAGTCAGTGGATATTTTTAGCTCTGATCGCTGTATAAATGTCATTGGTCCCAAAAAAGTGTCAAAAATGTCCGATATGTCTGCCGCAATATCATAGTCCTGATAAAAATTGCAGATCGCCACCATTACTTGTAAAAAAAATTGTAAAAACGCCATTAATGAATTCTTATGGTTTGTAAACGGGGCAACTTTTGCGCAAACCAATCAATAAACACCTATTGTGATTTTTTTTACCACAAATATGTAAAAGAATATATATCGGCCTAAACTTATTAATACATTTTTTTTTTTTTTGGACATGTATTATAGCAAAATGTAAAAAATATTGTTTTTTTTTTTTTCAAAATTGGCGCTCTTTTTCTGTTTACAGCTAAAAAAAATAAAAACCGCAGAGGTGATCAAATACCACCAAAAGAAAGCTCTATTTGTGGGGAATAAAAGGACATCAATTTTGTTTGGGTACAATATTGCACAACCGCGCAGTTGTTGTGCAATATTGCACTGTGTCAGTTAAAGCGACACAGTGCCGAATCGCAAAAAAGTGCTCTGGTCAGGAAGGGGGTAAATCCTTTTGGGGCTGAGGTGGTTAAACTCACTTGGTGCCTTACCTGCATTAAATTAGCCTCAGAACCTGTGTAATTCATATGTGGATTAAGGCTGGGTTCACACCATTGCGAATTGGATGCGAAGAACCCGCATCCAATTCGCAATAGCAGGAGAATGTGACCGGCTCTCTATGGAGCCGGTTCGCATATCTCCTGAGCCCTGTGTGTCTTTTGGTCCGTTCCAGGTCCGAATTCAGCCAAACATTCGGGCTGAAATCGGACCTGAAACGGTGAACCAGGACGCACCGGAACCCTGCTGTATGCCGGAGCTGTTTCCAGTGTGAACCCAGCCTAAAGGGATGAGGTGGCAACGCTAATGCAGTTCCTAGTGTAGCCAATGGCCCCTTGGGGGTTGCTGAAAGTTGTGGTTCACCTGCTCACACTGCTCTCAATCACACTCCTCGCTTGCATCCGTAGTCAGAAAACAGGCTGGCTCTGTTTTTTTTTTTGTTTTTTTATTAGGGGGTTAAACTTGGATATGGTAAGGGATGATTATGGGATGCCCAGAGATCAACAGTTTTTTACACGGGACCTCTATATACACTCAGTATATACACTCTCCTTCTTCTCAGCATAACACTTGCTTCTCCTTGTTCCTCTCTCCTGCACAACACTTGCTTCTCTTTGTTCCTCTCTCCTGCATAACACTTGCTTCCGGCCTAGTAAGCACACGGTGAGGCCTGATCTGGTTTTGACCTCCTGACTGCAAGCACCTGCACTCTGCCCATTGACACCAAAGTTCCAGTCTCTTCCTGCACCTCTTCCAGACTGTCTCTCTCCCAATCTGCTGCAGAGTGCATCTCCACTTCCCTGGGCTGTGTCACCCACCGACACCCGGTGAACTCCTCCCGAAGACCTTTCTGTAGTACTCTCCTCCTGCTGTCCTCTCCTGCTCCTCCTTGTGCTTCTCTGCCAGGATCTCACTCCTCCTGGATGCACCCGAGCCCCGGGCTGAGGTTACCCCCCCAGACTGGGGACTCCCTCGAGGCCCACCGACAGCCTCAGCACTACGCCTCCATTCTCCAACTTCCACCCAAACTCTCCTTCCAGACTGGGCTGCCCCAGGCTATTTTAGAAGGCCTGCCCCCTGCCAATCCAGGTTGGGTATTGGTCAGGGCTTCCCAAATACCAAGCAGTTACTCCTCTTCTGCCCCACTCCCCTTTTCCAGAACTTTCTGCAAAAGCAAGGAGGGGTCAACCAAAGAGTATCACCACCTGCAGTCACCAGCCACTCCCTGGACCACTTCCATGCCCAGAATGAAAACAATCAGGCCTGACTAAATTTACCTACTCTAACACAAAAATCTCCAGCTATCACCTACCTAAAGTAGAGGGCTCTACACTAGTGTGAATGGGCCCTTGAAAAAGTCTTGGAGAAGATGGTCACGTTAGAGACAGAGGGTAGAGCAGACATGGCATCAGTGGAGGGGTGTCCTTTGCATGGTAAGCTTGCCATAGTGTACTGCACATTATGTGAATAAATCATGGTGGTCCCAAACTGCTGCTATAGTTAAATACCGCTTTAAAGTACACCTCTTACAGGCCTAGGCAGTTTATACTGAGGATATGATAAAAATATTGAGAACACCTTCAGTGAATGTATAGTATGTTCAATGATTTTGAGAGCCGATTTATTTATGCAAATTATTTTTTTTCCTATAAAAGCCATTTACAGTTACAGGAAAAAATGAAACGTTCCTATAACTTCAACTTCCCATAACTCTATTCTTGGTTATTGGTTTTGCACAGAGCAGCCTCGATCCTCCTCGTCTCAGATCCCCCGCTGGCGCTCCTGGCCCCTCCTTCTGCTGAGTGCCTGCTGCTTGCTCTGGTGGCACTCCTGCATACTTGCTCCTGAGCCGCCTCTGTGTGTCTATGAGACACACAGAGCTAGGCCACACTCCCTCCTCACTGGCTGTGATTGACAGCAGCAGGAGCCAATTGCTTCCACTGCTGTGTCTCAGCCAATGTGGAGGGAGAGACCCAGGAGAGCTTCTGCTCTTGTACACATCACTGGATTGGGATCAGGGGAGTATGGGGGGGGGGGGGGTGAGCTGCACACTGAAGATTTTTTACCATCATGCATAGGGTGCATGAAGGTAATAAAAAACCTTCAGCCTTTACAACCACTTCAACTTAGAACAAGTATGCAGCCAGTGAATTCAGAACTCCTTATTTCCCTTTTTCTTTTTTCTTACAGGTTCCTTCGGAAAACACTTCACACTAGGTAATTTATATACATTGCAATGAGGTGATTGTAGCCGTATTATTGCACTTGCAACAAGAGCATTTAAGTATTGGCGGTGATACTTTTATTTTATTTGCACTTGCATCCAAATTTTCAGGAGAAGCTTTTGGGGTGCATCCTGGTTTGCAACTCCTCTCCTGTTTCGCCAACATAAGATCCTTTGTTATATTTTTTGCATTGAATGAGGTACACAACATTACTAGAGGTACAGCTGTATGGCAATGTGATACTGAAGGTCCCTTTTGTGTGTGACACTTTTTGATGGATTGATATGATTGCATCGTGTGCAGTGTTTTTTTGTTGCAGAGCCTTGTTCAATTATTTGTGGCTTCATAATCAGAGTGAAGTTTCCTGCTGATTAGTTTATGTCTGAGGTTGGGTACTTGTCAGAAAGCCAATATTGGGAATGTTGGAATATTTCTTTCAGAGTTTTATCCTCTGGGTTGTAAATCTTTGATTATCTTTTGTATCCCTTCTAGTGCTGGGTTGGATGTGGTTACTAGAGGTGTACGGTTATTTTGTTTTTCTTCTCTATGTATTGGAGGAGATTTTCTCTTTGGGTTTTCAGTGCTGTGTTTATGCTTGTATTGATGGTTTCTTCCTGGTTGGTGAAACGGGACAGAAATTGCAAGCTAGGATGAATTTACACAGACACAACATTAAGATCTGTTGATCGTGGGTGCAATGCTCTGCAGGCTCCTTAGAAAAAAACAAATGCACATTTATTTTTTTTTTATTCAAAAGGTGAACTTATCCTTTAGGCTGGGTTCACACTCATGTGAATTGGATGCAACTTTCCCCACATCCAATTCGCATGACAGGAGAGTGTGACTGGCTCTCTATGGAACCCGTTCACACATCTCCGTGGCAGCTGCAGAGCGGCTTGCACAGGAGCCCTGTGCGTCTCAGTTTCAGGGCCGAATTCAGCCAAAAATGTCCTGAATCGTCCCTGAAACGGAGAACAGGGACGCACCAGACCCCTGCTGTGACCCACATACTGCATCAGTGTGAACCCAGCTCTAAAGCAAGGAAAATTATTTGTTTTTGGTGTTGGGTATACAGAATGCCCATTTTGTTTTCATGGTTAGTTCTGTGTGCAAAACTGAACAGCATCTCAGCACCAGAATAACCTGATTCACCTTTGTGTAACTTAGGCTGATGACACATGGTGGTTCTACCACTAAGGACAAATCACCAGGGGCAGGATTGCCAAAATGGCTGGTCCCAGCAGGGGGTGGGGTTACACTCTTAGATCTCAGGTGTTCATGCTGGGACTTGTAGTCCTTCAATTTTGGAGGAAGTCACATCCTTAGATTTAAGGAGCTCATGCTGGAACTCGGATGTAACCACCCCCAAAAGTGAAGTACTACAGGTCCCAGCATGAGCCTCCCCCCAGAACTAAGGATGTGACACCCCCCCCCCCCCCCACTAGTTAAGGGCTACAGGTTCCAGCATTGACCCGTGAGATGTAAGCATGTGAGCCCCAAAAGTGAAGGGCTGCAGGTCCCAGCATGAGCCCCTCAGAGCTGAGGATACGACACCCCCATAACTAGTCAACCAATGAAGGACTACAGGTCCCAGCATAAACCCCTGAGACCTCAGGGGTTCATGCTGTGACCTGTAGTCCTTCAATTTTGGAGGGAGTCACATCCATTAAACAAGAAGGGGTGGGCCCGATTTTAGTCTTGCTTAGGGCAGCACAAAACCAAAATACACCACTGGACACAGCCACCCTAACGACGAGGCAACCATGGAATCTATCACTCCTTCCCCTCCTGCGTGACTATCTTTACCATAGAGCACTAGGAGGAAGTGACATCACTCCTACCAGTCTATGATAGAGATAGCCGTGCAGGAGGGAAAGGAGTGACAGATTGGCTAGGGTTTTGAAATCATGTTTATTTTTTTGTTGGGGGGGGGGCATCCCTGAATGGCAGTTTGGAAATGTGGTCAACCTAGTTCTAACTCTTTCCTACTTTATCCAAACCTAAGATAAAAAGTTTTGCCTGGACTTACACTAAGGCCCCTTTCACACGGGTGTTCCGATCAGGTCCGCCTGTCAGGTTTTCAGGTCCTTGATCGGGCGCTCCATTCAGCCCTATGGAGCAGCGGATATCAGCGGTGATATGTCCACTGACATCTGCCGATATCCGATCCGATCCTGTCTGTGAAATCCAGACAGATGGAAACCCTATTTTCCATCCGTCTGGAGAATCGGATCGGATAGGATGAAAATGGACAGGCGGACCGTTTTCATCTGATCTCCATAGAGGACAGTGGGGCTTTGACAGATCTGTCATCCGCCTGTCATCCGCCTGCTCAGCGGGGATCAGCGGATCAATCCCTGCTGAGCAAAGCGGAATCCGTACACGGACAAGCCCGTGTGAAGGGGGCCTTAAGGCCCCTTTCACACATGCCTTCCGTTTGTTTGATAAGTTCAGTCACATTTTTTCAAAGAAAAAAACGGATCAGTTGACATCAGTTCTTTACATGAGTTCTTTACATCCACTTAACCACTTGAGTCAAATTTTTGGTTTACATCAGAGCTGCACGATTCTGGATAAAATGAGAATCACAATTTTTCTGCTTAGAATAAAGATCACGATTCTGACGGCGTAACATCATCTTTCACACTATACAAAAAAATCAGGCTAGCGTTACTGTTTAGTTTTCTTTAAATTCATGGAAGTGTATTTTTTCCCCAAAAATTGTGTTTTAACCACTTGACCACTGGGCACTTAAACCCCCTTAACAACCAGACCAATTTTCAGCTTTCAGCACTCTCACACTTTGAATGACAATTACTCAGTCATGCAACACTGTACCCATATGAAATTTGTGTCCTTTTTTTCACACAAATAGAGCTTTCTTTTGGTGGTATTTAATAATCGCTGGGTCTTTTATTTCTTGCGCTATAATTAAAAAAAGACCGAAAATTTTGTAAAAAAATGAATTTTTCTTTGTTTCTGTTATAAAATTTTGCAAATTAGTAATTTTTCTTCATAAATTTTGGCCAAAATGTATACTGCTACCTATCTTTGGTAAAAAAAAAAAAACAAATTAGTGGATATTATTTGGTCTTTGTGAAAGTTATAGAGTCTACAAGCTATGGTGCCAATCACTGAATATTGATCACACCTGATGTACTGACGGTCTATCTCATTTCCTGAGACCCTAACAAGCCAGGAAAATACAAATACCCCCCAAATTACCCCTTCTTGGAAAGCAGACATTCCAAGGTATTTAGTAACAGTTATGGTGAATTTTTTGAAGTTGTAATTTTTTCCCACAATTCTGTGCAAAATGAATTTTTTTTCCCCCCAAAATTGTCATATGTTAACGGGTTATTTCTCACACCCAGCACATGCATACCACAAATTACACCCCAAAACACATTCTACTACTCCTCCTGAGTATGGCAATACCACATGTTTGAGTCTTTTACACAGCCTGGCCACATACAGAGGCCCAACATGAAGGGAGCACCATCAGGCGTTCTAGGAGCATAAATTACACATATAATTTCTTGACTACCTCTTGCACTTTTGAAGGTCCTGGAGCACCAGGACAATGGAAACGCCCAAAAAATGACCCCAGTTTGGAAAGTAAACACTCCAACGTATATTCCAGGAGGCATAGTGAGTCTTTTGAACATGTCATTTTTTCCACAAGTTTTTGGAAAATGTGGAAAGAAAATGAAAATGCATTTTTTTTTTTTTACACAAAGTTGTCCATTTATACAATATTTCTAACACACAGCATGTACCCAGCAAAAATGACACCCTAAAATATATTCTGCTACTCCTCCCGAGTATGGCGATACCACATGTGTGACACTTTTACACAGCCTGACCACATACAGAGGCCCAACATGCAGGGAGCACCGTCAGGTGTTCTAGGGGCATACATTTAGAATCTAATTTGACCATCTTTTACACTATTGTGAGGCACTGTGGTGGCATGGATAGGCACTGTAGTGGCAAAGATGGACAGGGTATTGGCACAGATGAGCAGTAGAGTGGCACGGATGGGCACTGTAGTGGCACGGGTGGGCACTGTAGTGGCATGGATGGGCACTGTAGTGGCACGGTTGGGCACTGTAGTGGCATGGATGGGCACTGTAGTGGCACGGATGGTAGGCACCGAGTAGGTAGGGGTAGGTACCGAGTAAACACGGAGTAAGTACGAATAGGTATGGTGTAGTCAAGAGTAGGCACTGTGTAGGTACGGTGATGTCACCGGTAGGCACGGTGATGTCACGGGTAGGTACGGTGATGTCACGGGTTGGCACGGTGATGTC
>BLSH010213051.1:1012100-1033884 GCA_018402905.1 Glandirana rugosa | reverse complement strand
GTTTTCTTTAATTAAACAACGTCAAGTACACACACACACACAAAATGTATTCATCGGTTTTGGCCGATTTATATTCTTCCTCATATTTTTTGGTATAAAAAAAAAAAGAAAAGATGATCTAACTGATCCCAGTGACAGGGATCAGTAGATCTCTTACATGCCCACTGAAAGAGCGGGGAACCACCGTGTTTACATCGGCGGTTCCCCGTTCTCTCTCTGGCAGGTCCTCGTGGCTCGCCGATGGACATCGGGTCCGCCCGAGCCGCAGGCACACTCCTGCAGAGTCGGGAACTGGTTAATGCAAACAATGCATTAAGGTAAAAAACGTTTTTAGGTTTAGTAACACTTTAAGGACTGGTGAACTGCAACAAATTAATTTCTTTTGTTTTTGCATTTAGGTATCTTTAAAGTGTATGTATGTAGTGCAGGGCTCGGCAAACCACAGATGCCAGGTTGCCATGGCAATCAGAAACTGCATCCTGGCGAGCGGCAGCCAATCCTTCTCTCCCCTCACTATCTTAAAACAGCATCTCCAATTCAGTTAAGAGCTGTTCTCTGTTAAAGAAAAACAAAAATCCAGGCAGCCTGCCAAGTTTCTGACAACATCGCTGATAAGTATTGTATCTTTTGGTTCTTTTATCAAAGGAATGAACTCCGGTCTGTAAATGAGGTCAGTTTAACCACTTAAAGACTAAACCTATTGACATTTGTTGCTTACACGTTAAAAAATTGTATTGTATGCTAGAAAATTAATTAGAACCCTCACTCAAACATATTTTTTAGCAGAGACCCTAGAGAATAAAATGGAGGTTGTTGCAATATTTTATGACACATGATATTTGCGCAGCGGTCTTTCAAACACATTTTTTTTTTAAAAAGGGATTTTATTATAACTTACCGTAAAATCCTTTTCTCTGAGTTCACTGACAGATGCAGCCTTCTTATGACACGTGGGGTTATGCTCATATCACTAGGAGTAGACTAGGCAAAAATAAAACAAAAGCATAGGTTGGCCCCTCCCAGGGGGCCGTCCTCACCTTAGCATATAATCCCCCTGCTCTGCATAGCACATCAGTTGGTAACAAGCCGTACAAACTCAACACAAGAGGGTGGGTGCTGCGTCTGTCAGTGAACTCAGAGAAAAGGATTTTACGGTAAGTTATAATAAAATCCCTTTTACTTCACTGACAGACGCAGCCTTCTTATGACACGTGGGGACGTCCCAAAGCTGTGCCAATCAAGAGCGGTGGGCAAACTAGAACAACTGTACCCAACAGAAAAACGCCCTCTCAGGGGGCGCTAATCGCGCCTACACTGCCGCTTGTAATACTTTGCGGCCAAAAGCAGCATCCGCAGATGCTGAAACATCAATTTTGTAAAACGTAGTAAACATGTGCACTGAGGCCCAAGTAGCCGCTTTGCACACCTGAGACACCGAGGCTTGGTGTCTAAACGCCCAGGAAGTACTAACTGCCCTGGTGGAATGAGCCGTGACTGGAAACGGGGGAACCTTACCCCGAATCTCATATGCATGAGTCACGGTCCTCCTTATCCAACAAGAAATGGTAGCTGACAAGGCCGCCATGCCTTTGCGCAACCCTTCCGTCAGCAGAAATAAAGAATCAGACTTCCAAAAAGAAGCTGTAGAAAATAAATACACCCGCAAAGCCCTCACAACATCCAAAGAATGCAGTTCAACTTCTTTGGGATGCAACGGGTGCGGGCACAATGAGGGAAGAACAATATCCTCATTTAAATGAAAAGAAGAAACCACCTTCGGAAGAAACGAAGGGGAAGGTTGCAAAACCGCCTTGTCCTTGTCAAGGACTAAGTAAGGTGACTTGCAGGATAACGCTGCTAACTCAGACACCCGCCTAGCGGATGTGACCGCAACCAGAAAAGCCACTTTCTGTGACAATAGTCGCAAGGAATTCAAATCCCACGGTGCCAGAGGCGACCATATCCGAGGAGCCACATGACGTACCCCCTGTACAAATGTACGGATCAATGAATGAGACACCAAGGGCCGTTGAAAAAGAACTGCCAGGGCCAAAGTGGGACCCTTAAGCGTACTTAACGCCAGGTTCTTGTTCAGTCCTTGCTGCAAAAAAGTCAGTACTCTGGACACTATATAAGAGCGGGGGTTCCAACCCCCTGCCTCGCACCAGGTAATATAGGCCTTCCAGGTCCTATGATAAATCTTACGTGAGGTACCTTTTACGTGCTTCAATCATAGTAGGGATCACGGAGTCCGAGACACCCCTATCCCTCAACACCTGGGAATTAATAGCCAAGCCGTCAAAGCCAGCGAGGGTAAAGCAGGGTGCAAGATGGGCCCCTGAGACAGTAGGTCTTCGCGAAGTGGAAGACGCCACGGAACATCTGCCACCATCCGTACTATGTTGGCGTATCAAGGACGCCGAGGCCAATCCGGAGCTACCAGGATTGTCGGGATTCCCTCTGCTTCTACCCTGCGCTGAACCCGCTTTGAAGCTTTAGAGGAGGAAAGATGTACAAATCCCGCCGCTTCGGCTCTGGAAGGAAAGTATTCTTCCCTCCCGTAAAATCCTTAATGATTTCATCCAATTGTGGGCCAAACAGACGCCCTCCCTGAAAGGGAAGATCTGCAAGAGCTTTCTTTGAAGCCTGGTCGCCCGACCAAGAGCGGAGCCACAGCACCCGCCTGATAACAATTGCAAAAACCGACATTTTTGACAATATGGGAGGAAGGTCCAAAGCAGCATGGCATATGTAGCGGAGACCCTCTTCCAAATGTTGTGCCCGCTGCACCTCAACCTGTGCACACACACAAGTTAAACCAGTGTGCAGTGTGGCAGCGTGCTCGTGAAGAGATTGTGCCGCCATCGCAGCCGCTAGCGCCGGCCGCATGCCTGACCCAGCCAACAAGAACAGTGCCTTAGACATTGCCTCCGTGCGGCGATCGGTCGCCTCCCTAAAAGACGGCGACCTCTCCAAGGGAATGGTCGTTGCCTTATTCAGACGGGCCACTGGGGGGTCCACCATTGGGGAAGCCCATCTCTTAGTAAAGCTATCCTCAAAGGGGTAGCGAACAGCAAAGCTTTTAGGAAAAGCAGAGGAATTTTGTGGCCGCAGTCATTCCTTGAACACCGCCTGTTCAAACACCTGATCATAGGGGTAAGCCCTAGGGACCTAGGGGGTTTAAGTGATCCACAAATATATGTGGACTGATGCGACTCCCCTGCTTGGTCAAGCCGCATGGAGTCGCGGATATCAGTGATCAGAGCGGCCACTATCGCTTTATCACGCGAAAAAGGAGCCTCCTGATCACCTTCGCCGTCTGAGGGCAGTTCACCCTCTGATAGGTCCACAGGTGTGACCACCGAGGTGCTTTCTGGATCTGAATCCTCCCCTGAGGAATGTGGGGGGTGGGCGTTTCTTGGGGCAAGAATTCCCCAAATACCGCCCTCAGCTGTTCCAAGGATAATCCTCAAAGGGGTACCACCCAGTGTGTCCCTACTAACGGACCCCCACCGGCCGGCTACCACAGAAGCTGCCCAGGTGCCCACTCTCCGCGCCCCTAGGGCGGAAGAGGGGTCCACTCACCAATCAGACGGGCGCAGCGGGTAGCCACCCGGAGCAGACTTACCTCCCCATAGAGAGGCATGCTGCTGGCCAGGCCCCTGGACAGGCGAACCAGTCACTGGGCTCTAGTGGGTTTTAGACACTGGCCGCCCGCACGGAACGGGCGCTATGCGGCGAGCCCCTGCTAAGGGTAGCTCGCATAGTGTCGGCCGGACTGGGGAAAGCTTTGGATTCGAGATATCCTCTATACCACCTGCCAATTTCTTGATAGCAGTCTTCATCAGAAAAAAATCTTCAGGAGACCGCAGATCCCATAGGGAACCAGGTCTACTCCTTACACTAGGCAATTAAAAACTGATGTGCTATGCAGAGCAGGGGGATTATATGCTAAGGTGAGGACAGTCCCCCGGGAGGGGCCAACCTATGCTTTTGTTTTATTTTTGCCTAGTCTACTCCTAGTGATATGAGCATAACCCCACGTGTCATAAGAAGGCTGCGTCTGTCAGTGAAAGGAAGAGTAAAATACACTTTAATGAATTAAAAAAAACTAAACAGTAAAGTCAGCCCATTTTTTTTTTTGTATAATGTAAAAGAGGTTACACCGCGAGAATCGTAATCTTTACTCTAAGCAACAAAATCACGATTCTCGTTTTAGCCAGAACCATGCAGCTCTACTGTGTGCTGTGAGGTGGAGGAGGGGAGATGAGGCAGCTGGATATGCTGTAGAAGAGTCTATGTCCTCTGATAAAGCCCTGTATACCATCAACAATTACCACTCTTTATGTGCAGCTGGGCTGCAGTATTTCATGGTGACCAGAAACCCACCAGAGCAATGAATAGTCACCGTGGGACACACACATGTAGGCAGGAAGTGGCTGCAAAGAGTTAGTAGAAGATCAGCAGCACTGGAAAACTTCTTTCACCTTTTTTTGTATTTTATTTAAAGTGTCACTAAGGCTTCATTTAGATGTGCAGTTGGGTGGCAAAAATGTGCAGTAGAAACATGTTTTTGCCACCCACCAACAGCCACCCTTAAACTCCATTAGGCAGCAGATGAGGGCGTTTTACATGCCGCAGTCAAAATGCATTAGGCATAATAAGCGCAAATTACTTGCCTTACCCCGAGCGCTGACAACCCACACTACGCAAAAAAAAAAAACAAAAAAAAAATGGCTCCTAAACTTTAGCTGGCTCCTAGATTAAAAGCAAAATTTGTCAAGCTCTGGTATAGTCAATACTTTCAAATATACAATTGTGGTGTAATATATGTACTTTTTTTTTTTTTCAATAAAGATTATCTTCGTGATCTGAACTACATATGCATCCTTGAAGCATGATGGATAATGAAATGGTGGCTTTGCATATGGCATCCATCTACATGAGCAGTTGCTTTGAATTGATTTAGGGTGCCTTAAAAAAGTATTCATACCCCTTGACATTTTCCACATTTTGTCATGTTACAACCAAAAACATAAATGTATTTTATTGGGATTTTATGTGATAGACCAACACAAAGTGGCACATAATTGTGAGGTGGAAGGAAAATGATAATTGGTTTTTAAAATGTTTTACAAATAAATATCTGAAAAGTGCAGCGTGCATTTGTATTCAGCCCCCCTTTACTCTGATATCCCTAACTAAAATCGAGTGGAACCAATTGCCTTCAGAAGTCACCTAATTAGTAAATAGAGTCCACCTGTGTGTAATTTAAACTCATTATCATTACAGCTGTTCTGTGAATCCCTCAGAGGTTTGTTAGAGAACCTTAGTGAACAAACCGCATCATGAAGGCCAAGGAACACACCAGACAGGTCAGGGATAAAGTTGTGGAGACGTTTAAAGCAGGGTTAGGTTATAAAAAAATATCCCAAGCTTTGAACATCTCACGGAGCACTGTTCATTCCATCATCTGAAAATGGAAAGAGTATGGCACAACTGCAAACCTGCCAAGACATGGCCGTCCACCTAAACTGACAGGCCAGGCAAGGTGAGTATTAATCAGAGAAGCAGCCAAGAGGCCCATGGTAACTCTAGAGGAGCTGCAGAGATCCACAGATCAGGTGGAAGAATCTGTCCTCAGCACAACAATTGGTCGCGCCCTCCACAAATCTGGCCTTTATGGAAGAGTGGCAAGAAGAAAGCCTTTGTTGAAAGAAAGCCCTGAACACACCATCCCCACTGTGAAACATGGTGGTGGCAGCATCATGTTGAGAGGATGCTTTTCTTCAGCAGGGACAGGGAAGTTGGTCAGAGTTGATGGGAAGATGGAGGTCCACCTTCCAGCAGGACAACCACCCTAAACATACAGCCAGAGCTACAATGGAATGGTTTAGAGCAGTGGTTCTCAACTCCGGTCCTCAGGACCCCCCAACAGGCCAGGTTTTCAGTATTACCTTGGGGAGATGCAGACTAGAATACCGCAATCACTGAGCAGCAAATGATATCACCTGGGATGAATTTCAGTTATCCTGCAAATCTGGCCTGTTGGGGGGTCCCGAGGACCGGAGTTGAGAACCACTGGTTTAGAGCAAAGCATATCCATGTGTTAGAATGGCACAGTCAAAGTCCAGACCTAAATCTAATTGAGAATCTGTGGCAAGACTTGCAAATTGCTGTCCACAGACGCTCTCCATCCAATCTGACAGAGCTTGAGCTATTCTGAAAAGAAGAATGGGCAAAAATTTCATTCTAGATGCAAAGCTAGTAGAGACATCCCCAAAGACTTGCAGCAGAGAAAGGTGGTTCTACAAAGTAGTGACTCAGGGGGGCTGAATACAAATGCACGCTACGCTTTTCACATATTTGTAAAACATTTTGAAAACCATTTATCATTCTCCTTCCACTTCACAATTATGTGCCACTTTGTGTTGGTCTATTACATAAAATACATTTACGTTTTTTGTTGTAAACATGGCAAAAACGTGTAAAACTTCAAGGGCTATGAATACTTTAAAGAGGAAGTAAACTCAAATGGGGTTTACTTTCCTCTGTATTCCCCTGTAATGTAGAATCATAATGGGCTACTATGCATCGCATTGTAGCCCATTATGTGTCACTTACCTGCAAACTAAGCCTGCGACGTCCAGGGATGTCCCCGCTCCAGGCCGCATTCATCTTTTGTCCCTCTTCCTTCCGGGGCTGCGACTCCAGCGCTGCGACTGGCCGGAGTCACATGACGTCACTCCCGCGCATGCTCACGGGAGCCGCCAGTCACGGCACGGTCGCAGTGGAGGAACGGCACGGAGGCCATTTCTTCACTGCGCATGTGCCGACGTGTCAACTCTGCATATCTCCTGAACTGTACAGGTTTAGGAGATATGCAGGGAATATACAGGTAAGCCTTATCATAGACTTACCTGTAGGTTAAAGTGGTTGTCACAAGTTGACAACCACTTTAAGGCACAGTAGATCTGTCTGGGAGTTGCTGGATTTCTGAAACATCTCATACTATAAAGTATTTGGCTGGCTTCTGATGAGATAGGTAAATCTTTGATGTGTAAATGGATATGATGCTTGTGATTTGTCTTGATAATATACAACATCTGGGCATGTTTTGGTTCAATCTAGACAGATCTGCACTTGGGGATTATACTGGAATCTAGTATTCTTTCCCCTAAGGGGCTTTACCCCAATAGTGACTCTGGTATTATCCAATGCTCTAGGCATCTCTAGGGCCACTTTTACACTGAGGAGTGGGCTGCAGTAGCGCTAAAGCGCCGCTAGTTTTAGTTTGTTTTTAACCCCAGAAGGGGTTAAATAGGTGTTGAAAGCGGCGCCCATTCATTGCAATGGCATGGGCGGTTTATACACCACTCCCGCACCACCCCAAAGATGCTGTATGCAGGGCTATTTCCCATCCTGCAAGTGCAGAGAGACAGAAGAGGCATTTTACAGGCGCTATTTTTAGCGCAAAAACGCCTGTAGAGCGCCTCAGTAATCAGAGTTAGCCTTAATCATCTCTAGATATCTTATATATGCTCAGGCACTTTTCTCCCAATACTCCAACTGCTACTATTCTTTTATTGTTGTTTGTCTTTGTTTTATGTAGTTTTTTGGAAAAAAATATTTTCTTTGGGATTGAATATGGTCTAGTACTTTTTTAGGCCCCTCCAGGCCACCATTGCTCACTGGTTATCTGCTGCCATATTTTTTCCACTCAAGAATAATATATACGTTTTCTAACTCTGCGCATAATCCTGTATGAAGATACTGAAATTCTATTCTACTGTGGTTATGCTTATAAATGTACTTAAATCTAAGAATACATATGTACAATGTATATTCCTTAGCCAGGATGCTCATCGTTTTATCCAAGAAAACAAGGCCCTGAGGAAGCAAGGATTGCGAAAAACAACCACCTTTTTGATCTCTTGGTGTAACTATGGACATTATAGCTATTAAGTAACCTTTTCTGGTTGAAATTGACAGTTCTATGGGATCGGAAAGTGGAGTTTTATTTTATATGTGTTTTTATACAAGTAATAAACCTTTTGGTATTTTTACAGTATTTATTTGTTTGCCCTCTTTTGTACAAGCAAAGTCCAAATTTGAATTTTCTAAGATACAGTTTCCTTGAAGTAATAGGCTTTGTTCCAAGAAACATAATGAATGAAAACCATCATACTGTATGCAGGATAATCTGCTGTTTCGATATAAGAAATAAAAAACAAACATTCTATTTTTTTTTTTTATAAAGGGGATATGCAGTTGCAAGAAAGTATTTGAACCCCTTGGAATTAACTGGTTTTCTGCAGTAATGTGCCATTAAATATAATCTGATTCTCATCTAAGTCACAACAACAGACTACCACAATGTGCTTAAGCTAATGACACACAAACAATTCTAACTTCTCAAGTCTTTATTAAACACACCCAATAAACGTTACGGAGGGAAAAGTAAGTGAACCCATAGACTGCTTCAACGAAAGCCAATTTGAGTCGTTTGCACATCTGGAGTCCAATTAATGAAATGAGTTTGGAGGTACTTTTATTGATAAAGAGGCTCTTAAACATTTTAAGATCGATGTTCATAAGAAATATCAGCTGATGTGAACCATGCCTCACAAAAAAAAGAGCTCTATGAACACGTATGATCACAAATAGTTGATCTGCATATAGCTAGAAAAGCATACAAAGCAAATTACTGCAGAAAACCAGTTCATTCTAAGGGGTTCACATTTTGCTTGCCACTGTACAGATCCTATTTAGTAGGTGGTGCCTCTGAATCCCTTTATGAATTTTGGTTATTTATAAAATGTTTGAATCAGGAAATGTCTGAGATGATCAGGCAGTATAAGCCAAACATAAGGAAAAAAAAGCTGGAGGTGGGCTAATGCATGATAACATGTTTAAATGAACTTACCACTGGACACCATCCAATTTACACAATAGCGAGGAAACACAGTCTGTGGGTTGTCGCTATAGGTCAACAAGTAATCAAAGCCATTCTAAAAAAAAAAAAAAGATTAGAAACAACCATTAGCAACAAAAAAAAAACTACTCTTAATACTTCCCACACATTCTTTACAGCTATGGGTATCCTTTACACAATAAACACAGAAATAGAAAAATCCCAAAACATCTAACGCCAATGGGCTAAAGGTAAAACAACTGTAGTAATTATACAGTATGCTCAAAGCCTTGCTACTAAAATGTGCTTATGAATGTAAATACTGAAACGGTTACCTGTTGTCATGTGGTTTAACAGTATACTTCATTTGAAATAATTAAATAATTATTCACATAGATTAATAAGTTTTTATTAATAAGTGAGGGTTGCTGTATTCTTTTTTTTGTTTTATTTCTTTAATACGACAGAAAAATCCATGGTAAAGTAAACAATAATAATAACTAACGCAAGGAGTGAGCCCGCAGGAGTACCCTCATAACAAGCGGCTTGCTATGGTGGGCACTCGGAGAAGGGGAGAAGCCAGGAGCACCGGAGGGGGAACCAAGAAGAGTAGGATAGGGGCTGCTCTGTGCAAAACAGAAAAGTATAATATGTTTATTTAAAAAAAATAATAATAAATCAAGGGTTTACAATCACTAAGAGAAGTATGGGTTTTTCCCCCCCCCCCATTAATACTTACCAAGGTCCGATGCTGCATCCCCCGGCGTCTCTGCACTGAAAACGAAGCGATCAAACATCTGCTCTGTGAGCAGAGAGCTGCAGACTGTCACTCACAGCTCTCTGTTTATCTCACTGGAGCACTGGGCTGTGGAGGGGCGGAGCGGGCCGTCTAAGGCTCTCAGCAGCTCGATGGGTGTCAGTTCAGGCACCTGGCGGATCCAGACTCCATGGTCGGGATGACACACTGCCTGGACTGATATCTGACGTCAGCAGAGAGCGGAGTTCAGACTGCTCTCTGCTGAAAAAGGGTCACATGAGTGCAAAACAAACTGCACTCTTGTGATCCCTAGAAGCCCAGCCAAACAAGCTTTGGCTGGACTTCTCCTTTAATTTATAACATAGCCAGTCCTGGACTACTATACCACTCACAATTGATACAATGTCACTCAACCACCACTAGTGCACCCGATACTAAAGCCATACCTCATCAAATGTTGTATGAGGTCTTATCACCATCTCAGACTGGTAGTTACGCACTCGCACATAGTCAGGAGATTCTGGTAACTCTGGGTGCTCCACTGCTCTGTAAGTCAAGAAAAATGAACTCAAACACCATCAAATAAACAACTCTCTTAAATGCCTGCAGTGACTGTGGTTTGTGTTCCTGTAGAAAGTTTATTTTAGAATCGAGAGTATAAAGTCAGTCAGCCATCACCAGAAGTCCACAATTGCGGAACTCTTTTAGCAGCAGCTGCTCTACTGACAAATGCAGAAAAATATAATTAAATAAATATGAAACAAATAAATTGCTCATTAAATAAAAATTACAGCTTTGTTAGTAAGACAGACAGAACAGATGGAATTATACTAGCCCTATTGTTACAATTGGCTTTGTACAATAGCATCAATATTCTGTGGGCGTAGAATACTAGATAAATACACAGTTGTTATGTACACTGCTTTACCTACCAATAACTTGAAATTAAGTTAACCACTTGCCAACCTCCAACCGCAGGTTGACGGCGACAAGGTGGTTCGATATCGCAAAACGTCGTCATACGAAGGCGGCTGCGAGATCGAGCACTGTGAGCGCGCGCGCGCTGCCGGAGGCACGCTCATTGTGTCCAGGGGGGGCCAGGGAGCGGGTACGGCGGACTCGATCTCCGCCGGCTACCCGCGATGCACCCCCTGCAGTGAAAGAACGGAGGTCCGTGAATGTAAACACGGATCTCCGTTCTGTGAGATGGGGAAGGGCTGTGATCACAGCCTTCCTCTATATGGAAGCTGTGATCGCTCCCCTTCCCCTGCTAGGGCAGCCCCCATACAGCTAGAAAACGCCCAGGGAACACAGTTAACCCTTAGAGCGCCCCCTGCAGGTTAACCCCTTCACTGCCAATGGCATTTACACAGTAATCAGTGCATTTTTATAGCACTGATCGCTGTATAAATGCCAATGGTCCAAAAAAAGTGTCAAAATGGTCCGACTTGTAAAAAAAATAAAAATAAAAAAATAAAAACCCCAAAAATTAATCATCCGTAAATGCGGCAACTTTTGCACAAACCAATCAACAAACGCCGATTGCGATTTTTTTAATCACAAATATGAGGAAGAATATAAAATCGGCCAAAACCGTTGAAAAAATGTTTTTTTATATTTTTTTTTGGATTTGTATTTTTGCAAAAAGTAAGAAATTTGGTTTTTTTTTGCAAAATTGTCGCTCTTCTCTTGTTTATAGCGGCGATCAGAAATGACGCAGCGGTGATCAAATACCACCAAGAGAAAGCTCTATTTGTGGGAAAAAAAGGACGCAAATTTCGTTTTGGTACAATGTTGCACGACCACACAATTGTCAGTTAAAGCGACGCATCGCCGAATCGCAAAAAGGGCTCTGGTCCTAAAGTGTGAAATCATTCCGGGGCTGAAGTAGTTGTTAAACTTTTTTTCTTTATTTCCACACCTCTGCCATACTGCAGACAGTGAAGATGCACCTTTATTGTACAACTCATTTTACTAGCGTTTTCATAAATTCATAGTTTTACTTTCTTCATCTTCATCTTCTACAAACCAATTTATATCCTCATTTAGGAGTGTTTTCTGTTTGTGGTTATCTTCAGAACAACTCTAGCAGCATAAAAACCAAACTAAAAAATGTGGACATTGATAAGCTAAACTGCAAGCTACATAAACCGAGCCATCACAAGTAAAGACACTAAAAAGGATATATTACCGGGAGACCAACACCATGAGGTTATTCTCCTGATCCACGTGATACTTCCTGATGTACACATAGTCCCGAGAGTACATTGGATACTGCAAGGAAAGAGTAAAGAATATGCAATATGAATTATGTATATGTCAATGACTCTAAAATCCAGGTCAATGGATCAAGCTAGACAATTTTAGAGGTGGGAAAGGGCTTTAACCACTTCCCGCCATATAGCAGTATGATGGCTGGAAAGTGGTTGCATTATCCTGACTGGGCATCATATGACGTCCAGCAGGATAAGCGCTCGTGCGCGCCTATAGGTGGTGTGTCAACCCGGCACACCGCATCTCCAATCTAGGTCAAGAGCCTCTGACATAGGCTCTGTACCACATGATCAGCTGTGTCCAATCATAGCGGTAACTAGGAAGGCCTGTTTATCGGCTTTCCTCCATTCACACTGATAAGGCACGGGTAGATCTCCTGATGGGGGGGGGGGGGGTCTGCGCTGATAATCAGGGCAGACCCATCAGAAATGCCCGCCAGTGGTGCCCATCAGTGCCCCACCAGTGATGCCCACCTGTACCCACATAATATGCCAATCAGTGCCCATAAAGGATGCCAATCAGTGCCCATCAGTAATGCCTGTCATTGACCGCCCATCAGTGCCGCCCATCAGTGTTGCATATTAGTGCCTCCTCATCAGTGCCGCCTCATCAGTGAAGGAGAAAAACGTACTTATTTACAAAATGTTATAACAGAAACAAAAGAAAAACGTTTTTTATTTGTAGCACAAAAAATAAACAAGCTGAAGGTGGCCAAATACCACTAAAAGAAAGCTCTATTGGTGGGGAAAAAAAGCTAAAAAAAATTACAGTGTTGCATGACCGTGCAATTGTCATTCAAAGTGCGGCAACGCTGAAAGCTGAAAATTGGCCTGGGCAGGAAGGGGGTTAAAGTGCCCTGTATTGAAGTGGTTAAAAACCCCAAAACACTGCTTAGCGAAAACCTTTAAAAAAACAAAATTATCTCATCCCACTAAACTGTGTGGAGACAAAAGCAGTGAGACTGCTGCTTGTTTGAGGCTACTAGGAATAAAGCAGTTGCAAATCATATGGGACAATTAACAACCAGGGACCTTAAAAACAGGTTCTGGACCCAAAATTAATAGAGAGACTATAAATTTGCCCATTCACGCAGTGTTCGTATAAGCTCATAACTCACTGGTACTCTCCTCTCCTGTGATCCCCTGCTGATCCTCATCTTCAATAGGCCCAAGCGCTGCATCATGGGAGGGGGGGGTCAAATGCTCCATCATACTTGCAAACACCAGGTATGTTGCAACCAGCTATGACAGAGAAAGGAGTAGCAGGGGATTGCTGGAGAGGCGTGAATATTGGGTGGGAGGTGGCTTTACACAGAAGATGTCACTTTGCCCATTTAGGATAAACTAACAGTGCCTGTTAATTGTATTTACAATGCAATGTTTTAAAAAGTTTAAATAAACATGCATGCACTGTATGTACGACCGACCAACAAATCAGGACTTACTGGGAAATGAGTGACCCAGTGAACGACTTCTGATCCAGAGAGCACATCTCTCTCAATTACTTCCAGTTTAATCACCAACGCATCCCACTTTTTGCGGTACTCTGTATCTAACTGTGGGCAAGATAAAGACAAATCAGCAACAAAGCAACATGAACTCTGCAATGCAACATATAAATGGAGAAGATTCATACCTGTACATTAAAGAACTGGCGAGGTGTCACATCCTTATACGAGCCAAATACTGTTGAGAAACAAACAGTCACTGTGAGCTACAAACTTTTACACAGCCTCTATCACAGTAAAATGCTAATGGAAAAATGGGCGAATAAACAGTGGAGGTGTTGAAGGTGGCAGCCAATCAAAAATTACAAGATTAATTTCTAGAACAATTTATAGTCAAACTTTGTTTCTTGTAATCAATTACTGGATCAAAAATCATTGCCTATCAGGATTGATTAGGGTTTCAGGGTTATATTAATAAAGATCTTCTTACAAAAAAATGTTTTAACAGTCTGCATGTTCTTCCTATGCACACCCATACACGTTTACTAGACTGATTACATAAGTCTGGCGGCAGCCCCTTCTAGTGATGGAACCAAGGAAAAGCATCACTTGAACAGTACTGTTGGGCAAAGACTTCAAAGAGTTCATAATCACCCATCCAAGCCATTGTTCAATGACTGGCATCACTGAGCAGTCACCCAGGAGATCTGAAACAATGAATGGTGTTGGGGGAGGGAGAGGTAAACACAGGTAAAGTTCTTGCGTTCATTTGGAGACAAACCTTCCCATCCATATTTAAAGTGTCTGTAAACCTCAACATGAAATATGAACAAAGCTTATCCTTCTATAGTTTGTGCTTGTCTCATTTAAAGAGGAAGTAAAGTCTTCCTGTTTAATTGTACTCACAGGTAAGCCTATAAATAAAAGTTACTATATGCGCTGTCATTGCCGCACGCACACTGAAGGAACAATGGATCGTGCCGTTTCTTCAGGGCCCTGTGCCGTGACCAAAAGCAACCGCACGCATGCGAGAGAGTGACGTCATCGCGGCTCCAGCCAATCACAGGGAGCCTGAGCCCACCAACCCACAAGAAACTCCAGGGAAAATGTCAGCCATCTCAGCGGTGTGCGGACACCCCTGAATCTGCTTTGTTCTAAGGTATTTCATAATGAGCTAGTATGCAATGCGTACTAGCACATTATGCTTTTGTCTTACAGGTTGTTTTTTTTTTTTTAAAACACCTGTAAGACAAAGGCATAATGAGCTAGTATGCATTACATACTAGCTCATTATGAAATACCTTTAAACAAAGCTTTCCAGAAGTGCCTGCACACCGCTGAGAGGACCGACATCTTCCCGGAGTTTGTTCTGGGTCTACGGGCTCCGGTGCCGTGAGTGGCAGGAGCTGCAATGACATAACTGCCGCGCATGCGTGCGGGAGCCGCCGTTCACAGCACAGGACCCTGAAGACATGGCACCCGTGGCCGTTCCTTCAGAGCGCATGTGCCAGTAAGGTCACGGGTTGCATACAATGTATATGTAAATATCTCCTAAACGCTGCACATATAGGAGATATTTTATACTACCTATGGGTAAACCTTTTTATAGGCTTAGGAAGTTTACTTCCTCTTTAAGAACACTAAGGTGCCCATTTTTGAAACCGAGACGAGCTACGATCCTGATGATCATTATCGGTTTATAAAACTGAGACGATTGGGGGTTAACATGTTCTTCGTCATCATCTCAGTACAGAGAATCTGTCATTGATGGAAGCAGAAACGACCGGTTTATGAAGGTGCGGTCTCGGCACCTCACTGGTAAAGCAGATTAGAAACACAATCTAAATATATATTGCGTAGTGGGATTTTATTAATATGCAGTGTGTGAGGTACTGAGGAGAGAGATCTCTTCTGAGAATGGTAATTCACTGCTGCTTAATAAAAGGGGCACCTCTGTGTTTTACAGATTTTCCGGTACTGTAATCACGCTATGCCTCCCGAGATTACAGAAACAGGAGGCATTCTCCACAGTTTGAAGCATTTGTAGATCGCTTCACTCCTCAAATGTAGAAGCGATCTACACCGCTTCATAAAACGGGCACTCAGCGGAGAACGATCTCCTCTGAGAATGCCGGAGAACTCAGCAGCTATTATTTTCCGCTGCTTGATAAACGGATACCTAAATGTCATTTCTGTCTGCTGCCTTGTTCCTCTGATATCTGTACAAGTCATTTCTGACAATTTTCCCTGACACCAAGAGACAAATGGTGATGGGGAGGGACCCCCAGCAGATTGACAGCCTCAGCTCTGTTCCTGTGTGCAGGGGGGTGTTAGTAGAGAGTGACTAGGTGTCCTGGGAGCTGCACATCAAGTCAAGACCTGCTGTATGATCATGAATGGCAGTCTCAGCCTGGACCCCCGGCAGGCCACGCTCCCAACGCGTTTCATAAATGTCAGGTGTGCATGTGGCTGGCTACAGGAATTCATGCATATGGGAAACCACACACACGGATCACAAAAGGCCATAATAGTCAGTTCCCTGGCACACTTGGATTCCTGCTGGCAGCCCCATGCACACCTGACATTTATTTTCCACCGATTTACAGTTGATGATTTATTTAACCGCCTCCACGCTTGGAGTCTCCATCTCCATGAGTAAGCTCAGGTGGGCAGAGTGAAACGCTTGGGGGGTGTGGCCTGGCGGGTCCAGGCTGAGACTGCCATTCACTAACATACAGCAGGTCTTGATTTGATGTGCAGCTCCCAGGACAACCTAGCCACTCTATACTATTGCCTGGAGCATAGGATCTCCCTTCCCTATCAACGGTGGGCAAAGGACTTCATTCCCATACAGCCTGAGCATCTCACACACATAACCTTGGCTCGCAGTGAAGGGAGGTGCGTCTCTTCCCTCCAATCAGCTCTCAGAACTACTCTCCTCACTGAGCTCTGCAGTGTGTAATTTCAGCTATCTGCCCCCTTTTGTCTGAACGCTCCCACAAGCTTTATAAATTCTGGATGTTGAATGGATGTAGAGAAGAGAAGTCTGAAGATACAGTTACAACTTATGTAGAAGTATTTGTTTCATCTCTGTTTATCACATGCCGCCAGTCACTTCACTGGGTATATGAAAGGTTTACAACCACTTTAAAGTAAGCTTGATGTTGCTGACCACCTCCTGCAAATGCTAGATGACTGGCTGTTAGGCTGACGCACAAGATGCACTGTCCTGAATCAACGATTCAAAGTACTGAAGCCAGGAGGTCAGAATGGGAGTCACGATATTAGCACTTTAGAGGAGGGGGGAGTTGTAAACTGTCATTTGGTGACACAATATGGCATATTTCAGCACAATTGTATACAGGATACACTTACAAATATACAGACTTTTGGTGGTAGGTTGTGTTGATCTGTTTGATCGTTTTGGTGATCAAATGTTTGCTGAAGTCAGTTGAAAAGAATAAAAAATAGTTGTGTATGGCAAGAATGGTAAATCTAAGAGATTATACAATCAGATTGTGTATGATCAGCTTTACTTTTGTAGACAACTAAAGAAAAATTTGTCACAAATGACACCGCGCAAAAAAAGCCACAATCTGTATACTCCTCCACAAATTATTTTTCAAATACAGATGATGCACAAATAAATGAAGTATTTTGAGTTGCATTTATAAATAAATTTCCTTTTCAGCATTAGCAGAATTTAAGCTGTTTCCTGCTGGTTTTATTGTGTCTCACGTTCTACCACATCCTGGGAGGGACGAATACCCACCCACACATCTACAGAGTAGACAGAAGACTACCTGACAATTGTATTTTCAATAAGGCAGTGTAATGTGCCAACCAGATTTCTCCTAACTGGTGGCAAAGTGAGAAGTTCACATCTGATGTTACGGGTTAATGTACTGTGCGCATTGACACCTCACGCCCGTGTCACCTTTAGTACCCATAGATCAGCCCTCAAATTTTTCACTCTCCTACTCGCATTTTGAGAGTAAAAAATGGGGGCTGGCGAGCAATGGCTGCCTCCCATTCAACTCTGCCAACAGGTGGGGTTGAATGGGAGCCGTTCTCCCCGCCAGGGGAAGAGAGGGGAGGAAGAGGCGAGCCAACCGGCGGATCATCAGAACGGGGATTGCACACTTTAAGAGCCTTGATTAGAATTCTTGCAGCATCTCGTCGCACAGTCCTGCCCCCTGGCCTTTGATAGACAGTACGGTCCAATGGCGGGATGTGTGACGTTATCGCTGGGCCAGTAGGCGGGACTGTGTGACCTGAGCTCCGGGAACGCCACGGAAATTCAAAAGAAAGCTCTTACAGCAATGCCCGCTCTCTATCTGATGATCCTGCCGCCTCGCCTCCTCCTCTGCTCTCCTCAGGTGAGGCTGCATTCATGGGCAAGTCAGGCTGCATTCATGTGCACTGGTTACACTGCACTGATGGGCAAAGGTCAGGCTGCGCTGATGGGCACTGGTGATGCTGCACTGATAAAGTTGTTGTTAATATTTATTCTTGTAAATTAATTCTGCATATACATACATTTAGGTGTCATTTAATGAGAATTTATGAGGGCGGAGTAGAGGCGGGCCATGGTAGTGGTTGGGTGGGGCTACTGGTGGCGAGTAACTGTTAAGGCCTGGCTAGCAGATCAGGACTTGAAATTTTGAGCCCTGCCATAGATAAAATTGATCTTTATCAGCACTTATACATACAATGAGAAATATGTAAACCTTGAGGAGAAAGTTCACCTTTTCCACAAATAAAAAAAAAAAATGCAAAGGTCAACACTCTACTACACTTTCCCCACCGCACTTACCTCCATGAATTACCAGCCCATGGACCCCTGAACCAGCTGCGTGGGCAGTGAAAGCTAATCATCCACGGAGGTAAATGCAGCAGGGACCAGGGGGTGTGGAGGGTGTTAGCTCTCCTTTCCATTATTTATTTAGAGGTGAACTTGCACTTAAAGCCCAACTCCAGGCAAAAAATGTAATCATCAACAAACCTTACTGTGTTGTCCCCACTGCTGCATCAATCAGACCTTCATGACATGGCAATGTATGAACAGTCTTGTGATCACGGATGGGATAAAAGTCATCAGGCCATCTTGCATGTGTTCTGGCTGATGTAGGGACTCCCTACCACAGTATGACTTCCAAGGGCCCTCAGGCTTTTAGAAATTCATAGCTATAGCGGGGATGTGGGGCATGATTGGGTGGGGATAAGGGAGAACAAAACTCCCCCATAACAGCTGCTGCATCAGAGGCAGGGAAGTATTGAAACAATGCAAATGTTTTAATTAAAGAATATTTAAACCTAACATTTCATATTCCTGATATGGATGGATGGCCACTCGACAGAGGTGTTTGACCCCTTATTATTACGGGGGGTCAAAAAACACTTTTTGATAACGACATGGATATTTGTACTTCCACCAGGCTCCTCCAGCGGTCTCTCAGGGTGTGCTATGGAGATAACCACTCCACCAGGGACACGGAGAAGGGCTTATAGTACAGTATATTTATTTAAAGCTTGAAAACAAATTAAAAACAGTAGTATTGCATTCACATATAGCAGTGCCCGGCCTGGCACCTGGGATCTACAGCATATGCGAATAGGGTATATCGGTGAGGTGCTGGCATGCTCTCCACGCCTCGTCCTCAGCGCTGGGCCTGGATAAACTTCACATGGGGCCCAGAAGTGACAAATCCCCGCTCTGACGTATTTTTCACTGGCGATTTACAGCTACCGCCCCAGTGTGAAAGTAGCCTTATTTGTATGGTGAAGCACCATTATCTTTACATTTTGATTTTTTCGCCATTCAAAGAATGCTTAGCATTTTCTGAATCAATGCAAGTGGAGAGGTGGGTGGGTGACGATGTCAAGCTCTCTAACTTGTCCAATCAGAGAACACTTTACATTCATTCAGATAATGCAATGCTTTCTCTGAATGGTGCCCGTGCCAAATGGTTGACATCCTGTGTTCAGAATGCAGCAGGGCAGCCGCTTGGATGGTGCCAGGAGGCAGGGGAACACTGGAGTAGAGGTATTTACTTCAGTGATTTACAGCTTCAGGGGCATCTGCCAGATATGGTATATGCATAGCTACATTGATCCAAACTGGACCGATGTAACCATGCATAAAAATATCCATACCTGGAATCCACCTTTAGGTCTCATGCACTGCAGCATTTGAGCTTTTTCACACATTTTTGGGCACTTCGGCATCTTTTCTGCTCCAAAGCTCCTCTCAAAAACATGAGTTTGGTGGGGGTTTTTCTCCTGCCTATAAGAGCATATGCTTGTAAATGCCTGAAAAAGCCATATTGTGCATGGACACATTGGCTAACATTGAGGGGAGTTTCCAGGCAGGAAAAAATGAGAGCTCAAAAAAAGCTCAAAAGCCTGTAGGGGTCGCTTCTTTGAGATGCAGTGCGCATTAGCCCTAACTCCAGGCACAAAAAGTTTTAATGTGTTCTTTGATAGCCACCAATATATAAAAGAAAACAATGGTAACATCATCACTGTGCTGTACATAGCCTGTGCAGAGAGCAGAGCTGTGAGAGAGACCCAGTAAGTCTGCACACAGAAAACTAAAAGAGGGAGCGGGTATACAGGACCAGCAGCTATACACAATGACTAAGAGCAGCAGTGACCGGGTTTTATCACTGGAAGCTCCTGCACAGAGGCAAAGTTTCACACCAGATTAAAGGAGAAGTACAGCCAAAGCTCATTTGGCTGTACTTCTCTTGTGGATCAGAGGAGTGCAGCTTGTTCTGCACTCCTGTGACCCATTTTCAGCAGACAGCGGGCTGAAGCCCACTGTCGGCTGACCTCACAGAACCGGCCCTGGCTGAGGAAAAATTGCGACAATAAAGTCGAGATCCGCCCACAACCCTGGACCAGAGCCTGGCTCAGCCTCTCAGCACGCCTCTGAGAGCCTGAGCCGGCCGATCCTGCCCCCTCCACAGTCCAGCACTCCAGTAAGCGGTGGGGAGCAGAGAAGAGAGCTGGTGACTGACAGTCACCGGATCTCTGCTCGTGGAGCTCTGAGAACTGAGCAATCAAAGGTCTTTGATTGCTCAGTTCTCAATGTTAGAGCCATCAGGGGGCTTATGCTGCATCCACCTAGGCAAGTATGATTTTGGGAAAAAAAAAACCTGAACATATCTTTTAGATCGATCTAAACCTATGAATACATTTGTTTTTTTATATATTATTTTTTTGGATATTATAGCAAAAAGTAAAAAAAAATGTTGCTCTTTGTTTGTGATCAAATACCACCAAAAGAAAGCTCTATTTGTGGGAAAAAAAGGACATCAATTTTATTTGGGTACAACGTCGCACGACCGCGTTATTGTCAGTTAAAGTAAGGCAGTGCCGTATCGCAAAAAATGGCCTGGTCACTAAGGGGGTTAAACCTTCCGGGGCTGAAGTGTTTAAATCCTTTACGGCAAGCACTGGTAAGGTTAAAGCTGCTCCTGGTAGAAAGATTAACATTTTCCAGGATAATGTCTGGACTGCATAATTGATAAGCCAATAAGTAGCTCTTACCTCTGTACTGATACAGATGGGTCCCTTCTATTGGTCTCCTCCACAGCCTGAAGTCTTTTTTATCCATGACCAGTTCCCAGCCTTCATCCTCCTCATACTTTGAACTATGACAGCGAGCTTTGTGGGCTGCAAACTGCGCCTTCTTCATCTCTTCAGCAGGCCTGCAAAGACAAAGATTTTATATGAACCAAAAGAAGGACAGCCTGAGACATCCCATTAGAGCTGCATGACTCTGGCTAAAATGAGAATCACAATATTTTTTGCTTAGAATAAAGATCACGATTCTCGCAGTGTAACATATTTCTCACTATACAAAAATTTGGGCTAACTGTTTGTTTTTTTTTTTTAATTTATTGAAGTGTATTTTTTCCCAAAAAATTGCATTTGGAAGACTGCTGCACAAATACCGTGTGACATAAAATATTGCAATGACCGCCAATTTATTTTCTAGGGTCTCTGCTAAAAATATATATATATGTTTGGGGGTCCTAAGTAATTTTCCAGCAGAAAATACTAATATTAACTTGTAAGCAACAAGTGTCAGAAAAACTCTTGGTCTTTAAGGCCTCATACACGAACGTTTTTTGACGCCGGCGTTTTCTGGCGTTTTTTGCAGCTCTCCATGTTAGTCAATGGCCCCATAAAAACGTCGGCGTTTTTGAGCTGTAGATGACGTCGGCGTTAGTGATCTGAAACTAGAACCCACAGCCATCGCGTTCTGAGGCTGTAACGTTTTGGCATTTTTTGACGCCGATGCCACAATATGCCAACAAACGCCACCTAATATTATACCGGCGTTTTCCACCGCAAACAACCGTATAACACCGTAGCCGCAGTT
>BLSH010213051.1:988132-1001811 GCA_018402905.1 Glandirana rugosa | reverse complement strand
GTCCTCACTACCGTGTAGACCGTGATAACCCCGTTACCCCTGGTGTTCCATTAAATACCGAGAGTCTAGGACATGTTTAGACATCGATGGTTACCCCGTTACGGAAGGAGGAAAAGAAAACTATTTCCCATGACAAATACCATGTGTCCAAAACGGGTACGGAATTCTCACCGGAACATCCCCCATGTCCTTTACTCCGGTTGTAGTTTTCTTAAAAGACGGGTATAAGACAGGATGGACCTCCACCCGACACCCACAAACGGTGTTATTCCCAATCCTTCCTTTAATAACCCTGGAACCACCTAACGTGAAGTTAGGGTGGGAAGAAACACCAAACTAAAGATGAAGATTACAGCACACATTGACAGCTTGCATCACCATAATTGTTAATATTTAGTTTATTTATGTAAACATTAATATCAAAACCACAAAGAAGGGTGGGATTGAAGTGCAATCCACCAAGGTCCCAATAATTTCCTTCCTAACCCTTATTGTGGCAAACACCCACAGCCCACCTCCAGGTAGGACAGAATATGGGCAGAAAATTCTTTTGATGTTGGCCTCATTTCCTGTACCCCCTACAAGGCCACTCTTAAGGCATGGGCAAAACCTGTGTACCATAAACAGTACCCTTTATCAAAAGAAAAGGAGGAAGGCATTGCCCCATTGGTAGCTACAGATTTGTACAGGATCTGAGAGCCATAAATTACCTTGTGGTCCCCATTGCCCCAATAGTGCCAGATGTGCCATCACTCCTGGCCTCCATTCCATCCGATGCAGAGTGTTTTACAGTGATTGATCTGGCAAATGTTTTTTTCGTCCCTGTGGATAAGGAGAAAAGGCCAATCTTTGCCTTTTGTTTAAAGAATCGCCAACTTATCTGGCGTAGAATGCCCCAGGGCTATGTGGACTCACCTGTAGTCTACTTGATTGTGCTCCAGGCCACACTGAGGTCCGGGACTTCCCGTCATGGTTTGGTCCTACTTCAAATCAGGCACCCGGACAGGAGGACAGTGTAGATCTCATAAACTGTGCATTTGAAAGTGGTCAATAAGTGTCTAGAAAGAAATTACAGTGGTGCCAGGAAACTGTTGCATACCTTGGTTTTGTCCTCACAAAAGGAGAAAGGAAAGTTAGTCATAAGAGAGCTGCGGCTCTCATGGGTCTGCCCCGCCCACTAACCAAGAAGGACATGCTTACCTTCCTTGGCATGATTGGTTACTGCCGCCAATGAATACCTGACTGTTCCTACTATGACAATCTCCTGAGACATGCCACGGGTTCTGATATGCCAGATTGTGTAAACTGGTCAAAGGAAATGTGTAATGCTTTTGTGTATTTGAAAAGTGCTATGGTAATGGCTCCTAGTCTAGGCCTGCCTGATTATGACAAGATGATTTGCCAGGGACAACTGTAAAACGATGGCGGGAGTCCTAGCTCGGGAACTTGGAGGCATGTTCCACCCTGTTGCTTTTTTCTCAAAGATGGTTCCAGTACAGGTTCAAGGCATGCCTGCGTGTCTCAGAGCTTTAGCATCCTGTGTGATGGTGGTGGAAATGGCTACATCATTCACTCTGGGACAGGATACCACTTTACACACCCAACATATGTCGGTCCAAAAGGCTTAGTGGTTATAAGGTTATACTGCTCTCCAACCCTAAGCTAAAGATAAAATATGCTTCTCCTACCTCAGGCTCAGCCCCAATCCTCAATGTTTTGTTAGAATTAAAAGGAGAACAGGATGAGATTGTTCCACAACATGATTGTTTGGATTTCATCCATCAGGACAAGTCCCCAAGACAGGACATGTCTTCTGTGGCCCTTCCAGATGCACAGAATGTGTTTGTGGATGGCTCTTGTTCAAGGCCCAATGACTACACATATCATGCAGGATATGCTGTTTTACAATTACCAGACAAAATTCTAGAGGCAAAAGCAATTCTTTACCTGTCAGCCCAGGCTGCAGAACTGATAGCCCTCACAAGAGCTTGCCAGTTTCTTGAAGGACAAGATGTGCATATTTTAAAGAACTACTAAAAAAATTATACAGCTACCAAGGTCCATTGCCATTTTACATTTCAGGGCACACATAGGCCAGCAAACTGATATAGCCAAAGGAAATGCCCTAGCAGATAGAGCAGCGAAGGAAGCTGCATCCACTCAAAATGCAACCACCCAAATGCCTTTTCTCATGTCAGAAATGCTATTTTTAGACCAAATATTGCAAGATTTACAGACATATGCCACAGACATAGATTGGAACAACGCAGGTGTGCAGATAAGCCCTAATTCTGGACTTATCTACCAAGAGGGGAGACCATGCATTCCAGGCCTCCCCTCCCTTGTCAAGGCATATGTCTCCAGATGCATCATATGTATCAGAAACAACCCCAACAACCCACAAAGGGCAAAACATGAACACCTTATATACCCAACAACACCGTTCACTCACCTACAGATAGACTTTACACATATGCCAAAGGTGGGTAAGAGACAGGAGTACCTTTTGGTGATCGTGGATATGTTTTCACGATGGCCTGAGGTCTTTGTAACCACAAAAGAAGATGCCCAAACAGTTGTAAAAAAAATTCTTACACAAGAGATTATTCCCAGGTGGTGATGTCCGCTCTAGATTAACTCAGACAATGGCCCTACGTTTGTGACCACGGTCTGCCAAGATCTGGTAAGGACTCTTAAAATTGACTGGAAGTTTCATATACCTTATCACCCCCAAAGTTCGGGTATAGTGGAAAGGATGAATGGGACTCTCAAGGATAAGATATGGAGGCAACTGGAGGTACGTATGCAAATTGGAAGAAGGTCCTCCCAGCAGTTCTGGCCGAGGTAAGAATGACCCCCTCCGAGAAGACAGTTATTCCCCTTTTGAGGTTTTAATGGGTAGGCCATGCCCCACTCCATGGGCTAGACAGCCACTTATGGTAGAAAGAGGTGAACCTAGATCTAATCCAGGAGGAATATGTGAGAAAACGTATTGAAACTCTGGACAAAGTTTAAAGAAATGTTGCTTGCACATCTCCTTTTTCTTCACAGGTACCAACGCACCCTTTCCAGGTCGGGGACCAGGTTGTGATCCAGAGACTGGCTAAGGGATGAAAACCACAGGAACCTCCGTTTGGATCAGCCACAAGAGTGGTGGCCATGACCAGGACACAAACAACATCACATTCAGCGCCTCCCCATTATCATCAGTTCAAAAACAAAACTTCAATAGTGTCCAAATAAAGTCCAAACAAATAATGAATTGTTAAAGTGCCATCCGTGGAAAAAGTGACAGTAGTGCTCATAAAGCTGCCATGTGCATAAGGTGCAAAAAGGTGCCAGGTGCTCACTCCCCTCTTGGGTCCCCACTCACCCTAAAGTGTGGACCTGCTGCTTTGCAGTCAACAGGTCAAACAAGCAATTGTTGTAGATGGCTTACAGCTGGGCACTGGAGAGGTATGGCAGCAGCAGCAACTCTTCAAAACTCAAGCCTTATTGTGATTCAAGGCGACGGCCAGGCCGGTCCCTTTCCTCTTCACCGCACTAAGCACCGTTCCCCAGACGCGGTTCGGTCCTCTCAGACACTACTTCGGTTTCTGGTTCCGGTCTCCGTCTCTCTTCCCTCAGTCTGACTGTACCGCGCTCCGCCGCCGGTCACGTGATCAGGACCAGGACAGCTATCCTTACAGAGGAATCCCCTAGCTGGATCCATGCTAGTCGTGTGAAAAGGGTGAACCAAGCACCCAAGAAGCAAGATAAAGACAAGAGAGGCGAAACAAGGGGTATAAGTCCTCGAACAGAGACCCCTTTGCTTAATGGAACCTCTCCTTTAATACTAACCAATGTAAGTAAGATGCATGAGAACACTTCAATTCCATTCCACACTGTAGGTAGACCTCTTTGCAGGATGGGGAATGGGAGGAGTTTTCTCATGGTTAAAGGATCTTATTTTACTCATTATAACAGTAACTATAATCATCCTTTTGTTTTATGTGTTTTGCAAATTGCTCATGAGATGCATAGCTAAATGTACTAGTTCAGACGCCACACCACACCATAGTTATCTGCTATATCTAGAACAACAGAAGGAGAAGAGTGAACAAGGTAATATGGGAAAATTCATGTTCATGACTTAAGAGGGGATTGAAGGAATAGGTCTTGCTGTTATGTTACTTCTATTATATTTGTACAAGTTCCCATGATAGATTCCCCTTTATCTGCTTTGGCTTGCATCAGCTGCCAATGCCCTGGTATGTAGGGCTAAGGTCAAGTAACAGTCCGCATAAAATTAGTGGGAAATGAGAATCAGTTTAAACTAGCCTAAACTGGTTATAACTGCTTATATTACTGCTGTGTCATCATGTCTACTGCGCATGTGCCAAGTCTCGAAAGTTCCATATGACGTGTACTGCCTTATAAAAGACACCCCCATGCGTCACAATAGAGACAACTTCCTGATAACTATGCTGAGTGCGTGTGTTTCTTCATGATCTATGGGGTTGTTTCCAGACATGTCTGCTGATCTCTGAGGTGCCTGTCTGAGGTCCAGGAGATAGCCGAGGATACAGTAACCCCTTCCTTTCAGCCGTCCTCAGGATAACCTGCGATCGCGCGCCCTCGGTAGCGCTCATCGTGGAGATCGGTGGTGCGATGTGTCAGTCTGACCCACCGTCAGACCCAGTCTGACAACAATGATAAATAGTGTACAGTCTGTTAAGCCTTGGGAGCTAGTTAGGGGAAGGAGTGTCACTGGGAGGAAAACAGGTTGGTGTGACCTGGAAGAAGGATGGGCTGGAAGTTGTAGTCCATCAAAGGCCCAGTTAGCACCAACGTACATACTAAGCTACACTTTAAGGGGTCTTTGACCCTGGCCTGTAATGGGCGGTCCGGAGGTCCAGCTGACAGAGTGTAGGCCTCACCATGTGCTAGCTGTGGTGAAGAGAAAGGAATGGTGTGAGCCTGATAAATTTCCCTTCAGGTCAGGAAAAGTGAAGTGCTGGAGAGAAGTAAAGGAGCAATAGTCTGTAAGAGAAGTGCTGGAGGAAGTAGAGTGTATATACGGTTGTGTATATAGGAGGTCCTGTAACCAATTCATTGGGCATTCCACAGTCACCCCTTTTCCCCATCCAAGTTAATCCCCTAAATAAAACAATAACAAGAGCCGGCCTGTTCAGTGAGATATGGTGGGATTGAGGGCAGCTATAAGGCGAACCACAACTACCAGCCACTCCCAAGGGAGCACATGGCTACACATGCATGGACACATAGGATAACATGATGGGGAGTTTATTGGCTGCAGAAAAAAACGTCTGAAGCCAAAAACAGCCACTGTAAAAACCTCCAGTGTGCCTAAGGCCTCATGCCTTTTTTTTAGTGTTTTTTAGCTGTATTGTTTTTTTAGCTATTTTTAGCAAAACTATAGTCCCATAAAAACGTATGGCTCAAAAACGTTGATAAACGTTGAATAGCCACGGTTTTCAGTGTTTTTTGGTGTTTTTAAGCTGTCTTCATACTTTTTGGATTCTAAGTTATCTATTTATGAACACAGTTTTATTGTGGTGTAGCACTGTATACGGTAAGGATTAGCCTTATATTTATGGTCATTGTAACAAGATAATCAACATTATTCAGTTTACCTGTCAGTGGTCATAAAGTTATGGCTGCTCAGTGCATTTCACCTGAAAAAGAATGTTCTTTTCCCCAACAAAACTTGAGTTTCACTTTAAGGCTGGGTTCACACTATCTGACACAAAAACGGTCAGACTTTTGATCCTACTTTGCCCTACACATTGGTCCGACTTCCATCCGACTTGAATGAACAAGATAAGATTTTGCTCCGACTTTGAGATAGTGACTTGTCCTTTGACCAATCAAAACAATCCCAGTGTGAGATAAATTCCTTTTACTGCTGCTGTAATCACCAAGTCGGATGTCACAAGTAGGAAGGTTAGAACAAGGATCCGACTGTGATCCTACTACAGTGATATTTAAAGGGCTGAAGTAGGACCAAGGTCGACCAAAGTAGTACGGGAACCTTTTTCAAAGTCGGACCAACTTGTGTCGGACCAGTTAAGACGGCTCTCATAGGGAAACATTGAATTTGTGACATAATGCGACTTGTGCTCACAATGTCGGTCCGTTTGTTGGGCAAGTGTGAACCCAGCCTAAAGAGCTACATCTCTCAAAGATATGCAGAGTCTGTCACATGCTGGCTTCTGATATGTCTAAGGCCAGAGCTAGGATAATGCAGAAGCTCCTCTCAGGCACAGTGGTGGTGGTGGTGTTGTTGGTGCAGCTGTGCTGGCAAGCTATCTTTTGCACTTGCAGGATCTGGCTGGCAAACTAGGTTCATTATAACTACACTATTCTGGGGAAAGTAAAAATCCTCCCGTGTAGTTGTTTCTGTGCATACGGATGTATGTATATTGCACGCTTAACAAAAAATTGTATAGGACACTTAAAAGGCACGCTAATCACTTGAAGTAGTTTTCTTGCCCTAGGGCTGTATTGTCTTTAAAGTGGAGTTCCACCCAAAAGTGGAACTTCCGCTTTAAAGGAAGGTGACCCCCTGACATGCCACAATTGGCATGTAATTTTTATCGGAGGGGGGGGGGGGAGGGGAATCGGGGACCCTGTTTCCACAGGGTCCCAGGTCCACTTCCTCTCCTAGAGCCGCGGCTCCGGAAAGAAGTTCACCTTCCCCCCTCCTTCTGGGCGATTTTCTGGGACATGTCACAGATCCCAGAAGATACGCCGGCCATTCACAAGGCACAGCGCGACTCGCGCATGCTCAGTGCGCGCCCGGCTTTGGAGCCAAAGCCGGATGCCCACAGTTATAATGTTGGCGCCGCTGAGGGGAGGGGGAGAAGAGCGAGCCCTCGGGCGGCCGCATCGCTAGAGCTTGGGACAGGTAACTGTCGATTGCTAAAAGTCAGCAGCTACCTTTTGGTAGCTGCTGACTTTTAACCAGGTGGAATTCCGCTTTAAATACACCAGGGGAGTTTTTGGAATTCTATGTAAGGCTGGGTTCACACTATGTGCAGCCGCGGGGCGCAGCAGGGGGTCCGGTGCGTCCCCGTTCACCTTTTCAGGTCCAAATTTTTTGGCTGTTCTCAGACTTGAAACGGAGCCAAAGACGCACAGGACTCTTCTGCTGTGTGCTCCGCGGCCGTCCATAGATGTGTCCGGCTCCATAGAAAGCTGGTCACAATCTCCTGACATGCAAATTGGATGTGGAGAAACCAGCCTAAAATTTTTATTTGGAAAATATATTTTTCTATATTTAGGGATGGATATGTGGGCGTATATTAGGGAGTATGCATGCATGGCTGTGTTGAAAAACGTATCTTAATATTGCTGTTGTAAAGAGTAATTTGAGAAATCTCCTGGTATGTACACAATGACAATAAAGTATTCTCTTATGTGAACTCATATAAAGCTGCTAGCACCACAAAAAATAAGTAAAACAATTTATTATATAAATCAATCCATAAAGTACCATGTAATAAATACATCGTATAAAATATGTAAAGATCCATATACTGTACATATATATTTAATCTTGCAAAATAATGAACAGCGCAAAAAGTCCAAATAAATATTCTGGTTTTCAATGCCGTGCAAACTGTGCAGAACTATTTTTATGTGATACACTTTGATATAGTGCATAAAACAGTTATACTAACGCATTTTAAAATTCATTCATAATTACAGTATCTCACAAAAGTGAGTACACCCCTCACATTTGTAAATATTTTATTATATCTTTTCATGTGACACCACTGAAGAAATGACCCTTTGCTACAATGTAAAGTAGTGAATGTACAGCTTGTATAACAGTTTAAATTTGCTGTCCCCTCAAAATATCTCAACACACAGCCATTAATGTCTAAACCGCTGGCAACAAAAGTGAGTACACCCCTAAGTCATAATGTCCAAATTGGGCCCAATTAGCCATTTTCCCTCCCCAGTGTCATGTGACTCGTTAGTGCAGGTGTGTTAAATTTGGTGTTATCTCTCTCACTCCATCATACTGGTCACTGGTAGTTCAACAAGGCACCTCGTGGCAAATAACTCTCTGAGGATCTGAGAAAAAAATTGTTGCGCTTCATAAAGATGGCTTAGGCTATAGGAAGATTGCCATAAAGCGGTTTAACAGGACAGGTTCCACTCAGAACAGGCTTCGCCGTGGTCGACCAAAGAGGTTGAGTGCACGTGCTCGGCGTCATATCCAGAGGTTCTCTTTGGGAAATAGATGTATGAGTGCTGCCAGCATTGCTGCAGAGGTTGAAGGGGTGGGGGGTCAGCCTGTCAGTGCTCAGGCCATACACCGCACACTGCATCAAATTGATCTGCATGGCTGTCGTCCCAAAAGGAAGTCTCTTCTAAAGATGATGCATAAGAAAGCCTGCAAACAGTTTGCTGAAGACAAGCAGACTAAGGAAATGGATTACATGAACCATGTCCTGTGGTCTGATGAGACCAAGATAAACTTATTTGGTTCAGATGGTGTCAAATGTGTGTGGCAGCAACCAGGTGAGGAGTACAAAGACAAGTGTGTCTTGCCTACAGTCTGGCATGGAGGCGGGAGTGTCATGGTCTGGGGTTGCACAGGTGCTTCCAGCACTGGGGAGCTACAGTTCATTGAGGGAACCAATATCAATGCCAACATGTACTGTGACATACTAAAGCAGAGCATGATCCCCTCCCTTCGGAGACTGGACCGCAAGGCAGTATTCCAACATGATAACGACCCCAAACACACCTCCAAGACGACCACTGCCTTGCTAAAAAAGCTGAGGGTAAAGGTGATGGACTGGCCAAGCATGACCTAAACCCTATTGAGCATCTGTGGGACATCCTCAAATGGAAGGTGGAGCGGAAGGTCGCTAACATCCACCAGCTCTGTGATGTCATCATGGAGGAGTGGAAGAGGACTCCAGTGGCAACCTGTGAAGCTCTGGTGAACTTCATGCCCAAGAGGGTTAAGGCAGCGCTGGAAAATAATGGTGGTCACACAAAATATTGACACTTTGGGCCCAATTTGGACATTTTCACTTGAGGGTATACTCACTTTTGTTGCCAGCGGTTTAGACATTAATGTCTGCGTGTTGTTATTTTGAGGGGACAGCAAATTTACACTGTTATACAAGCTGTACACTCATTACTTTACATTGTAGCAAAGTGTCATTTCTTCACTGTTGTCACATGGAAAAATATAATAAAATATTTACAAAAATATGAGGGGTGTACTCACTTTTGTGAGATACTGTATATACACTTTATTAAAAAGGAAAAAAAATCTGCAGTTTCCACAGCATGTGCACAATTTAATTTTCATGATTATATATCCTGTATACCGTATATATCAATGTGTCTTTATATGTTTTAAATTATGCATTACTTGGATTTTGAGATTTTTTTTTTTTTATTATGATTTTGTAAATATGAATGTGCAAGCACAATCCACCTCAGCTCAGGAAAGAAATAATAGTTAATCACGACAAATTGAGGAGAGGTTTGGGACTTTGTGTGAAGACATGCGACCAGGGAGATGATAAAACCAAAATACCTGAACCTGCTAGACACATTCTGGTTGTATCATCTCCCTGGTCGCATGTCTTCACACAAAGTCCCAAACCTCTCCTCAATTTGTCGGAATATCGGGGATGGAGACACTTGGCTTTTCATGCCCTGTGCCTCACATAAAGTCCCATTTTTTGTCCTGGTCTTGTTTCTTAATTCTTTCCATTAATCCATAACGGCGAGAGCCAAACCATTCACAAGGCAACCTAGACAGGACCCTAGATGTCCAGCAAGCCCAGCATCCTTCATACCCCTAGAGTAAACCATAGGGATAGCAAATTGGTTGTGCACCTGCTTGTCACTTCACAAGATGTGCTTGTAGGTAGTTGGCATCTCATGCCAGTACAGATAAAGAAAATAGGGCTGCTTCTATGTACAAACTGCAACTTACCTTACTACCTTACCTAGGGAACCCTTCTGCCTAAATCCATCTCTGGTTATGGCACAAATTCTGTTCACACCTCACCCTTCATCCCCAATATGCTTGCAGGACACTTGGTAGGGAACTGATCTACCTGCCAAGCTCCTACTTTTAGAAACATGGATCCAAGGGCCTACTAATCAATCCATATTCAGACTGCTAGCCCCTAGTCGTATTTGGTAAATTTAAAGACTATACAGTTAGATTGTCACCAAGTTAACTCAACTCATTTCACCATATCCAGCGGCACCACTTACTAAGGTTGGTCCATGAATATTTCAGATGGGTGGCTTTAATGGGTTGATTTCTCAGCTCTAAACTCAATGTGGAGAGCTATAGAAGAAAACAAGTATTTGCTTTAGGAAGACCTTTTTTTTTCTTTTTTGAGTAAGGGCAGATGACTCATGTTGGGTTTACTCCCATGAATCCATCTGCCAGTAGCTCAGGCATGCAGGCAGGAGGGTGTACTTAGCTTAGAAAACTCCTCCCTTCTTGAAGACTCCTGGGATTTATGACATAATTTGCCTAGGCCTGGAAATCAGGAAGTAACTGAAGAAATGTATAAAAATAAAGTAAACCTGATATACTTTGTTATCGAATTACTAATGCAAGCAGTGAATGACAAAAACATTTGTTTTGTTTAGATTCGTTAATCTAGTTATTTGGTTTAGTTAGATTCAGTTGATTCATTCCATTCTTATTCGGAATTTGTTTTATGTCTTTTTCGAAATTTCAGATTTTTTCGATTCGAAACAATAAATTTTGAATAGGCCGAATCTAAAACTTTAGACTTTTTTTTTCACCGATTTGAATGTAGCAAAGTGAACAAACAAAAGAAAAATCTTCATGAAATGATTACAATAACTCTTTAAATCACCTTTGGCTTTACCAAAACAACATTATTTCTAAATGGTACCCTAAACACACACAGTCTGATTTTAGAAACATGTTTACAGTTCGAATTTGACGAAAAATGCGATTTGAATTTCAATTCATATTTCAGAAATTAGGGTCGAATTTCATTTCGTTATTCGGTAAACTTTGTTTATGCTGTAATTTGGGTATTTGGATATATCCGAATCTCCGAATAGTGAAAAATCCGTCCAAATATTTTTTTGGAACAAAACAAACCACACATGTCTACTAGCATCACAAGGAATAAAAATAGCCAATGTTGGTTGAGTGAGGTTCTTGCTTCAATCCCTCTGCACATTATTGAATGTTTGATGCAAAGATTTTTTTATAATGTAAAATCTTCATCAGTGATTGTGGCATCCCTTCGCATTGTCCATGTATGGATGGTTGAACTGGAGAAGCCAATGCAAGACCTACTGGCCTACCAAAGCTACAATATCTGTTTTGGATTTACCAACCCTTATTAGAAAATAGTGGTGCACCTGTGCATAGTATGGAGGTTATAAGTGCTCACGTTCCTTTTTTTTAATTTCATAAATACAAAGAAACAGTATAATATTTTTCTTCTTTATTTTCATAGAAAACAAAACACAGAGTAGTCTGGTTATATAAAAAATCTTTTTGACAAAGTATGTGAAATTCTTCCTAAACAGAAAACAAAAAATAGAGAAGACGTGAATTCAACTGCGGTAAAGTGGATTAAATCTTAGTAGGTTGTTCTTTTAAAAGGGAACCTTAATATTTTCAGAGCAAGTAAGGTTGGAGCAGGCACAAGCATAAAGTGACCAATCCTGCATACACACTGCACTGCTCAAGGCCACCCCAAGAGTATAGGACACCTCCCCAAACTGCCCACCCAACCTATCACCAGGCCTTTCATGTAGTGGGTGTGACCAATCCTATGTCAATACAGACCTTCTAAATGTCGACATCTGCATAGGGCTAGGCTTTGCCCAAGTGACAGTACTTGTGTCTGGTGATAGGTTGCATTTCTGTAGGTGTGGAAGCAGCATGTGTGGCATCTGCTTGTTATCAGGATATTACAGTTTTAATTGAAATAAGCCTGGATGTACTTCAGTGACCACAGGAAATGTGGGGCACATGTCAACTTTTCACATCAAAAATGCAGAAACATTTCAAAGATCTTTGCTGAAACGTACTTCCTCACAACACAAGATGGAAGTGCTTATATTTATGTGGATACAGGCTACTAAAGCAGAGAGTTCTGTTTTTTTTTTAGGTATTTTAAACTGTTCCTAAGTGATGACAATTCTCAAACTGCTGAATATAGTGCTTTATTAACCACTTCAGCCCGGGAAAGATTTCCCACATTAGGACCAGAGCACTTTTTGCAGTTCGGCACTGCGTCGCTGACAATTGCGCGGTCGTGCGATGTTGTACCCAAACTAAATTTGCGTCCTTTTTTCCCACAAATAGAGCTTTCTTTTGGTGGTATTTGATCACCTTTGCGTCATTACAGATCACCGCTATAAACAAAAAAAGGGAGACAATTTTGCAAAAAAAAAGAACAATATTTCTTACTTTTTGCTAAAATACAAATCCTAAAAAAACAAATTTATTCATCGATTTTGGCTGATATATATTCTTCCTCATATTTATGGTAAAAAAAAAAATTGTGATTGGCATTTATTGATTGGTTTGCGCAAAAGTTGCCGCGTTTACAGACCATGAGAATTAATTTCTGGCATTTTTACAATTTTTTTTTTTCTAGTAATAGTGGCGATCTGCTATTTTTTATCAGGTCTGCGATATTGGGGGGGGACATATCAGACGTTTTTGACACTTTTTTGGGACCAATGACATTTATACAGCGATCTGAAATGTAAATATCCACTGATTACTGTAAAAATGTCACCGGCAGTGAAGGGGTTGACCTGCATCTAGGGGTTAACTGTGTTCCCTAGGCGTGTTCTAACTCTGAGGGGGCTCTAGCGACAGGGATCAGTAAATCTCTTACATGCCCACTGACAGAGCGGGGAACCGCCGTGTTTACATCGGCGGTTCTCAGTTTTTCTTCTCTGCCAGGTCATCGCAGCCGGTGGACATCGAGTCCGTCAGACCCGCGGCCACGCTGCTGCAGAGTGCCGCGGGTACAAGAGCGCGCCGCCGTTTGTAGGCGGCAATTCGCGCTACAGCGTCACTCTGCAGCAGTAAATGTATGCGACGTGGTTGGGAACCGGTTAATGGCAGAAGTTGCTAACAAACTTTGCTCTATTGGGGGTTATCAATTAATAAAGCCTATCTAGCAATGCAGCAGAAAGTTATTTATTAATGAATTTACAGTCCTGCTCACCATTATTGGCACCCCTTCATGTTTTGCATAACTGAGTGAATGTCTTCAGAAATAAATGGAAATGTACCAAATTTATATCAGCAGGATCTTTTAATTGGAGGTCCAAAGTAATTTAACAAAGACAATTGTTATTTCAACATAGATATTGTAATTATAAAGAAAAAACAGAAAACCAGCATGTGCACTAATATTGGCACCCCTCCTTAATATTTGGTTGCACACCCTTTGGCAGCGATGACAGCCTCCAAACGTTTCTTATATCCATCGATAAGCTTCTTGCACTTCTCGGGTGGCATTTTCTCCCACACTTCCTTTGCAATATGCTCAAGCTCTTGAACATTTGCAGGGTTCCTTTCTCCAATGGCAGTTTTCAGCTCCCCCCAAAGATTTTCAATTGGATTGAGATCAGGACTCATTGCTGGCCATTTTAAAACAGTAAATTTT
>BLSH010213051.1:950424-987478 GCA_018402905.1 Glandirana rugosa | reverse complement strand
TTTACATAGTTTAATTGGTTGTATAATGATGTCTATCGAACACAAACTGTTTTTTGACATTTACTATTTATTGTAAATTTTTCTATTTGTAATACTCCTTTTGTCTCTATCTGTAGTAATATGTTGGTTAATTTGATACATTTCCTTCAGTAGATATTCCACAATATGTACATAAACTTCATGGGTGCCAATAATGGTGAGCAGGACTGTATAACTCAATAGTCTTGATATTATGCAATCTTTCAGCACCCATTGGCACATAAATTCCCACTTTCTCTTTATTTGGAAAAGCCAACGTTTTAGACTTGGTCAGAAACATTAAAAACAAGCACAGTTCTACTTCTGATCATTAAAGTGGAAATTAAAAAAAATCTATAAAGTCACTTTATTTGACTTGTATCGGAGAAGGTCTGTCTGGCCAAAAATCTTCTCATGAGGTTCATTACCTTTACTAAAACTTACTTACAAAGTTTGCACCAACCACCAAAAGCCACCTCAAGGTTTACATCCTTCAGGCAAGCTTCTTCACCCGATATAAAACCCCATAGAAATCTATGGAGCTGGGAGATGGATTGGCTACTTCAGCTCAGGGGATGGAGGCAAAAAGGTAACAAAGTTTTGTTTAAACATGCTCTTACTCTTTAAGCTTTAGCCTGGAGAGCGATCTCGTGTATGACGTTATGGATGATGGTGTCATTAGCCTTCTCATGCAAAGCATGTGCATTATGGATCACATTTTTTAACCACTTGACCTCCTGAAGATTTACCCCCTTCATGACCAGGTCATTTTTTGTGATAGAGCAATGCATTATTTTAACTGACCGATGCGCCGTCATGCAACACTGTATCCAAATTAATTTTATGTCCTTTTTTCCCCAACAAATAGAGCATTCTTTTGGTGGCATTTGACCATCTCTGGGTTTTTGTTTTTTTTGCACTATAAACAAAAAAATATATATATTACTCTGCTATAAAACAAAAAAAAAAAATTTTAGGACAATATGTATTCTGCTACATATTTGATTGGTTTGTGAAAAAGTTATAGTCTACAAACTATGGTACATATACTGAAATTTTTATTTATTTTTATACTAGTAATGGTGGCGATCAGCAACTTATAGCGGGACTGCGATATTGCTGTGTTCAGTCTGACACTGACATTTTTTAGGAACCAGCGACGCTAATACAGTGATCAGTGCTAGAAATATGCACTGTAACTGTACTGACCCTGGCTGGGAAGGGGTTAAACATCTAGTGTGATCAAAGGGTTAAAAAAAAGTGTGCACCTAACCAGTATTTTTGTGTACTATATGTGCTGTTTTTAGAAAATCCATTAAATCCCTGCTGACAGAACAGAGCTCTGCCTATGTAAAAAAGGCAGAGCTCTGTTCTGTCAGCAGGGGTTTAATGGATTTTCTAAAAACAGCACATATAGTACACAAAACATACTGGTCTCTCCTCGCCATTCAGCAGGTGCTGGTGGACATCCATTGGACGGCACCCGCTGATCGGCTTGTGCTGTGCCTCATAACAGCACAGCCGCAGCGGTGGGCGCACGCACCCCCTACCCAGAAGTGCTGGATCACATACAGGTGGTCCCCTAGTTACAAACATCCTACTTACGAATGACTCCTACTTACAAACGGAGGGAGACAACAGAAAGTGAGAGGAAATCTCCCCATAGGAAGGGAAATTCACTCCTGTAAGAGCTATTATGGGGAAAAAGGTGTCTCCATTGAAGCTTTATCACCAAGGTTTGTTTCCACAACAACTCAAAATTTTCAAAATCCAATTATCATTGGGACAGGAAGTGAGGTGAAATCTTCTGAACAGAAACCTAGACAGCAAAACAAACATTACAGGGGTGTTAACCCTTCCCTATGCTATCCAAAATTCTTAAAAATAGTTTTTTTGGCTGAAGCTACACTTAAACAATGTACCTGTTCCCACTTACAAACAAATTCAACTTAAGAACAAACCTACAGTCCCTATCTTGTTTGTAACCCGGGGCTCGCCTGTACTAGGTACGCGATCCAGTGCAGAAGAGCCACCTTGCTACCGTACATCTAAGTGGATAGATGGACATCTATTGAGAATTTAACAATCAAGCACCACAATATATTGAAGAAAAGTAATTCTGTTTTTTATTCAGATAAATTTACCTTGAGCATGCAGGTGTTCTGTATGATTCAACAATTTCCCATTGCACATCCAATATTAAAACTTGCTCCAGACCACTTCTTAGGCCTTTTAAACAGGGGCATTACAAGGGAACAGTTGGCATGGTGTTCCCAATATCCACCGCACAAATAACTCTACACAAATGCTTCTTGGCTGGCTTCAGGGCCCTGTAATACTAGTGTCATTTGTATGAGGACATTTAGATCTCTTCCACACGAACAGAGTCTGCTCTGATCAGCAGGGGATCTGTGAGCAGATACTCCGCTTATTGGAGCAGAGCGGGAGGATATCACAGTTTATGCAGAAAGCAGACCCCGCTAAGCACTATGGGCGGCCAGGTGTGAATGGACTCCTCTGTCCTTTAACATCAGGCTACCTCCAATCCAGTCTGCCAAAATGGAGAAGGACACAGTTCTTTTCCATTTTTTTTTACTGGACCTGGTCAGACCCGGAGTTAGGCGGGTGTAAAAGCACACAAGTCCGTTTACATCCACCTGTCCATAGGGCTCCATGGACCTTCTGCTCAGGTTCACCTGAAAAACTGACAGGCAGATCTAATCAGAACACAGTGTGAAAGGGGCCTTACTTGTTTCTGTTTTATAGGCGTAAACATCTTGGTGCTGGTAGCTTTAAAATAAGGTAGTCTTCTTCCAAGTATCCCCACGCAAGGGTCACACAAATATTGCAAATCAGCCACATAGTGATCCCATAAATAACTGGAGAAAACAGATAACAGGTACATTTATGTGAATGCTTTTATGATTGATAAAAACTTGAACAGTCAGAAAAGCATAGTTATTGTTCCATTGAATAAGAAACTGAATATTCTTTTTAGTTTCATCTATCAGGAAGCACATGGTTGCTGTAAGAAACAAAATAAATAATAATGAATTCCAGATATTAATCTTCCAGGTCCACCATACAGCAAAGGTGCCATTCACAGAAACCCCTGCATTTTTTCTCAATGAATGCAAACCATTCTCTAATTGGTGGAGATAATGATGTCACTGCTCTGCTTCTCCACCTTGTCCAATCAGAGAACACCTTGCAGAAATTGAGAAAAATGCAAGGTGTTTTGTGAATGACGCCAGTGCTGAGTGAGTGACCTTATGTTAACTATGCAGCAAGGCAGCTGCTTGGCACAGGACCTGGAAGACAGCAGTGGTTACTGTAGTTCTCAGCTTCCACAGCAGTCCCACAGGTATGGCATATGCATACGTACATTGGTCCAAGCCTGACCTGGAATTCAGCTTTAAATTTGCTGATACTAAAATTCATTGGTTTTAGTTTCTGTGATGATTCACTTTACAAGAATCTGATTGCAGGAACTTGCAAAAACACAGTCATCTATAAACTAGTTTTCTTTAAACATCTTAAAGCGGAGTTCCACCCAGTTAAAAGTCAGCAGCTACAAAAAGTGTAGTAGCTCACTTTTAACAATCGGACACTTACCTGTTCCAGGCTCCAGCGATGCGGCCGCCTGAAGGCTCGCTCTTCTTCCCCTCCCCTCGGTGGTGCTGGCACCACAAGTGTGGGTGCCCGACTTTGGCTTCAAAGCTGGGCACGGGCTGCACTTTGTGAATCTGTGACGTGTCCCAGAAGATCGCCGGGTGGGAGGGGAGGTGAACTTCCTTCTGGCTCTGCGCTGCCAGGAGAGGAAGTGTAGCTGGGCATGTCGGGGGGTCACCTCCCCTTAAAGCGGAAGTTCCACTTTTGGGTGGAACTCCGCTTTAAGATGCAAGTTATATTCTTAGACAGACATGTCTATGTATCCATAGTCAAATAAATATAAAAGGTTCCAGTGTGATTTAGAGGATACATCTTTCACATGTAAATTGTAATGTGCAGGTAAGGGATATATTTGCAACATATTTTTTATAATGTGGAGAGGACCACAATAAAATCAACATGATTTAACATGACCTCAGCATTCCCTGTATTGTTTTTTTTGGGGGCTCGTAGATATTACAGGTGCAATTTAAAATGTGAAACTCCTAAAGATTCATTACACACAGTGATATATTTCAAGCATTTTTCTTTTACTTTTGATGATTATAGATTACAGCTAGTGAAAACCCCAAATTCAGTATCACAGAAAATTAGATTATTACATAACAGCAATAAAAAACAGGATTTTTAATATAGAAATGTTGGCTTAATGAAAAGTATGTCCATGTACAGTATATTATGCCCTGAATACTTAGTCGGGGCTCCTTTTGCATGAATTACAGCAGCAATGCGGCGTAGCATAGAGGCGATCAGCCTCTCCCACTGCTGAGGTGTTATGGAAGCCCAGGTTGCTTTGATAGTGGCCTTCCGGTCATCTACATTGTTGGGTCTGGTGTGTCTCATCTTCCTTTTGACAGTACCACACAGATTCGCTATGGGGTTTAGGTCAGGCGAGTTTGCTGGCCAATCGAGCACAGTGATACCATGATCATTAAACCAGGTATTGGTACTTTTGGCAGTGTGTGCAGGTGCCCCAAGTCCTGCTGGAAAATGAAATCAGCATCTACAAAAAGTTTGTCAGTAAAGGGAAGCATGAAGTGCTATAGAATTTCCTATTTCTGGTAGAGAGCTGTGCTGACTTTTCACTCGATAAAACACAGTGGACCAACACCAGCAAATGACATGGCTCCCCAAATCATCACCAACAGTGGAAACTTCACACTGGACCTCATGCAACTTGGAATCTGTGCCTCTCCACTCTTCCTCCAGACTCTGGGATTTTTTATGGGATGAAATGCAAAATTGACTTTTATCCGAGAAGAGGACTTTGGACCACTGAGCAGTCCAGTCCTTTTTCTCCTTAGCCCAGGTAAGACTCTTCTGATGTTGTCTTTGGTTCAGGATTGGCTTGACATAAGGAATGTGACAGTTGTAGCCCATGTCCTGGATACGTCGGTGTGTGGTGGCTCTTGAAACACCGACAGCAGCCTTAGTCCACTCCTTGTGAATCTCCTCCAAATTCTTGAATGACCTTTTCTTCACAATCCTCTCAAGGCCGCGGTTATCCCTGTTGCTTGTGCACCTTTTTCTTCCACGCTTTTTACTTCCACTAAACTTTCCATTAATATGCTTGGATACAGAACTCCGTGAACAGCCAGCTTCTTTAGCAATGACCTTTTGTGACGTATCCTCCTTGTGGAGGGTGTTAGTGACTGCCTTCTGGACAACTGTCAAGTCAGCAGTCTTCCCCATGATTGTGTAACCTACTGAACCAGACTGAGAGACCATTTAAAGGTTCAGGAAACTTTTACAGGTTTTTTGAGTTAATTAGCTGATTAGAGTAACACCGTGAGTTTACAATATTGAACTTTTTCACAAAATTCTAATTTTTTGAGATACTGAATTCTGGGTTTTCACTAGCTGCAAGTCATAATCATCAAAATAAAAAGAAAGAAATGCTTGAAATAGATCAATCTGTGTGTAATGAATCTATACAATATATGAGTTTCACTTTTTGAATTCAATTACTGAAATAAATTAACTTTTTGATGAAATTCGAATTTTTTGAGATGCACATGTATATGGCAGTCTCCCAAAACCAATGTTTTTGGTTAGACTGGGCAATGATGAACGTCTATATGACATCTTCCCGGGATTCTATTCTTTTCAAATAAATCAGTCAGGCCAGAAAACTTTGACCAATCACGATTACCCCTAAGATAAACTGACAATGGGACAATCTGGGTGCTTTAAGCCTCACCCACCTTCACAGCCTACAGAAGAACAGTAGTGGAACCAAGGGGTCTCTGCTTAGGGCAGAGGCTAGCCTAGACACTGGTAATAAGTGCATACATCTATGTCTAAACATTTAGTAATGCCAATGGCCAGCTTAATTTTCCTGTCTTTAATGAAATGATTAACAACTCCCCTGCCACTCCAATAAAAACCTAAACAAAAAAACTTAGAAAAATGCAGAAAACGCAGGTTATTTTACTCAATCTCATTGCGAGTGGTTCTGAATCATTTTTAAATGAAGCTTCAATGTTCATTCCATTCAATTTTATTGTCATTTTTTCAGATAATTTCCACTTGTTATTACAAAAACCTATCTAAAAACGGACTGAAAAACAGATTATAAAATGTAATGAAAATGGATTAAAATGGGGTGAAAAAACGGACTTTACTTTCTAAAGAATACAATGCAGAGAAAATAAATCGGACACATCAAAAGTGCATTATGCTACAGTTCTAAAACAGAAAAGAAAAGTAATGAAACATTGTTTATAACTGTGTGCATTAGCACTTATTTTGTTAGTTCATCATTAGTTGCTGTCAATGACCCACAGCAAGGAACCCTTCCTTTTTGAACTTTTTATTTTAACTGCATAAGCTATTGACAGCCCAGTCAGGGTTTAATAAGCACATGTGTGCTTGTGAGTTAACTTTTATTCACAAACTCAGGGTTGCCAAGCATCAGTAAATTCATGGACAGTTTGTAAAATCCACGATTTTCACATCTGCCCATGAATGTCCATGAATTTACTGGTGGTTGGCAACCCTTGAACCGATGCCGACATCTGAATAATCCAATCCAACAGGATTGCCACTGTTCTGTCAAAGAACAACTACATCAGTATGCGCTATCGAGATGAACAGAACCAATTATTAGCGTCTTCCTCTCTTCTTGTTGTAACGTTCTCGATATTACCTCCGGATGAGATCCAAAAACTATAAACTCTCTTAAAGGCTTGAGCAACTGCATATTGCTGTTTTGCAAGTGACAAAATGCCTCTATGTAAATATTAAATTGCTACAGGGAAGCAATGGATAATCCTCTCCATTTTGTACTTTATGAATATGTAAATAATTGGTATCTGGGGTTGGGATGCAGGATGGTTAAATAATGCTTTGATAATTCTTTCCAAGAGCCTGCCTGGTAAGTAACCACTTACAGTCTATCTATCTATCTACTGTGCCTCATAAAACCACAAGAAAATATACATTTTAGAAGCAGTTAAAAAAAAAAAGGAATATATACACCACAGGTATATAAATAACACCCATATATTAAGTGAGGGTGTAAAACAAAACAAAGCACACACAATTTTACCAATCACACCAACATACTGCAACCCAAATGTTAGACAAACCCGCCTTTTGTCAGGCTAAATACATTCTCCCTTTTCGACAGCATGCCAGTCAGCCATACCCTGTGGAGGCAGCCATGTTAAGGGCTGGACTGATATTTCAGTAAATGCAGCATACCAAATTGCAAGGAACATCATTGCACAAGGTAGAGAGTGCCTCACTAATAAAGATGCCATTGAGAACTGATGATAGTTTGATTCAGAAAAAAATGGCTGCCATCAATCTGTACGGATGACAGATCCACTTTAAGATCTCTGACCTGTCAACAGCAGAGTAAAAAGGCTTACATCTTCTCATAGCCTTTGTCCTACCTGGCCCAAATGCCTAGTCTCTTCCTTTTCCCTAAGCATCCATTAGGAAAACATTTATTTATTGTGTCTCAGGATTTGATTGGAAATAATAAGCTTACAATTGTAAGCAATCACAAAATGACCTTCTGCCTTTCAGGAACAGAAACAGCTTTTCTGAAGAAGGTCCACCAATGAGAGTCTCCTTTTTAGACTAAAGGGTGTATCTGGACAAGCATAAGGGAGAAAGCGATACTAAATGAGAAAAGCATTATGGGAATTGTGAAGGATTCCAAAAAACGAACATTATATAACTAACAAAGGGCAAGGGAAGCAAAATGTGAAATCAGCATTGATGACCTGTCTGCAAGGAAAGATGAACAAACTGCCTGTTTGCATATTTACAGCAATTCGGCTGAAATGTCCTCTTCTTGATTCAGGCAGCCATGTGCCCTCTCCCATTACATGGAGACAGACTAATGAATAATATCCCAGCTCTCTTCCTTAGAGCCTCATTAGGGAGTGTAGGCTGGTGGAGGCTGGAAAGGATTCATGACATCATACTCTGCAGGGTAAGAGTCAGCTTCCATCTCTGACAGCAGCTCCAGAGCCTGCTCTTCCTCTTCTGTAGGGTAGTGGCGCAGGAGATTTGCCGCAGTAGCCAAGATGGATGCTCCACCAGCACCAGCCACCAGGTAGAAACTGACAGCAAAGGTGACATAGACTTGGGAACCATGGTACTGCTTGTGCTGCTGTTGAAGGGCAAGTATAAGTTCTGAGGCCCAGTAGCAGAAGCCAATCACCGTGGCACATTGTAAAACTGTGAAAGAAAGAAACAGAGGAACATAAAATCAGCAGTTTTTACATTTCTGGGGCTGGGCAATTCACAAGAGTCAGCTAAGTGATGCACCAAAAGTTGGCAACTAGCTTTTTATTTAATAACTATTTGGGGTGATGGCAAATAAGGCCCCTTTCACACTTGTGCGACTTGTCCTGCGACTTTAGACTGCAAAATCGAATGACAAGTCGTTCCCCATGATTTCCAATGACAACCATTCATATCTGTACGACTTTAAAGTAGTCCCTGCACTACTTTGGTCCGACTTTCATGCAAGTTGAGATCCATAGACATCAAGTTTGCACAGGCACTCCCTGAAACCGTGTTGAAATTGCATCAAAATTGCGGCAGTGTGAAAGGGGCCTAACATGTATACATTTCCCTGAAGGGCAACATCCCTATATTCATGCAATTCAGGCAACTGTCTATTGCCACCCTGAATACAAGGGGCAGAGAAAGAGATGTAAATAATGGGACTTTACATGTGCCAGGAAACACCACACACTAAACATTTTATTACAAATATAAAAACTAGCATTAAATTAGAGGAATACAATAAAGGGGTTGTAAAGGCAGAAGGTTTATTTTTTTTACCTTGTTGCATTCTTTGCATTAAGATAAAAAGCGTTCTGTGTGTAGCAGCCCCCCTCAGACCCCCTAATACTTACCTGAGGTCAATCTAGCTGCAGTGATGTTGTAGGAATGTCCCGGCCATCCGGGACTCCCCTCCTCATTGGCTGAAACAGTGATGGCTCCCGCTGCCGTTAATCAAAGTCAGGCAGCCAATGAGAATAGAAAGGGGGCGAGGCCGGGCAGCAGCTCCATGTCCGAATGGACATAGAGAGCTGTGACTCGGCTCGGGTGCCTCTATAGCAAGTTGCTTTCTGTGGAGGCTCCCAACAGGAGGGAGGGGCCAGGAGAGCAGAAGAGGGACCTGAAAAGTGGAGGATCTGGGCTGCTCTGTGCAAATCCACTGCACAGAAGTGGTAAAGATAACATATAAAAAACACGCATTACCACCAATAAGGGCGGGACTTTATGGGCTCAGTGACTGTACAAACGCATGACTATCAAAATTGTATAAATATTTATTAATGTCATGAAAAAAAGTAGAAAATATATTATAAAAAGTACAGCATCATAAAAATACAAAAAAAAAAAACAGCAATATTTCATCAAGATTTTGCACAAATCACAAATTCTACAGGATTACTTGATAACTGATTGCTTGTGCATATGTCAACTGAAACGCCAACGCGTTTCTGAGTTGCTAGAGGACTCCTTCTTCAGGGTAAGTTAATTGCAATATTTATAGTCTATAAAATTGAAAATATGTGTTAATGCACTTTAGTCATTGCAACTTGGTTGTGGAAAGAACTTTAGCTTATAAATCAAAGAGACAGCTACACACAATCCCCCCATTGGATAGGGCAGGTCTGATGAACATGATAAAAGAAGCAAAATAGGAGAAGAGATAACCAGGGAGCAGATGGAAAGGCTGAGGAAACCTTCACGAACGCAGCCGGGTCACCCAGGTGGCATGTGCTGAGACCCAATGGTTTTCCATCCGGAAGCACCGTTGTGCTTTGCAGCCATTGGTGGACACCATCTGTGCCGGTGGGGTCTGCGTGCATGACGTCATCTTGCCATACACGCCCTCCTCCATGGGCGCGGCGGGGTTGCGCCCTGCGCGCGGCTCTCGGGGGACCCTGCTTGTTGTGCTGGACGATTTTATACAGGTAAAACCGTGATGTTTCCTGATCTCTCACTGCTTACATGCAGTGCACATTTTTTCACCTCTAATTTTCCTTATTATTCATTATGTACTTTTTTACTCTTCTCCCAATAGAGAGCTCTCCTCTGCTCCAATTGAGGTTACCCATTGTCTGGTTCATATAATGCCAGCTAGGACCGCGGTCTTTTTGCGGACCCACTCAATCCAGACTCTTTTTCAAACATGAGAATTATGAACCGCTTCTTCATGCGTAAAGACATCTTTTATGCACAGGTAAATAGCCCCTCTATTTTTGAGGTTGCCCCTTATGTTGCACCCTTCATCTCCTATTGCTGTGTTTTATTTATTATTTATTCTTTATCTTCCCTCTTGCACATCTATCCCCCATTTTAGAGAAGGCAAGCTAATTTGCTGACGCTATACTAATACATAATTACTTACCAACTTCATGTACATATTTTCTATTATTGCCAGCACCTATTGGGTCTCAGCATATGCCAAATGGGTGACCCAGCTACGTTTGTGAAGGTTTCCTCATCCTTTCCATCTGCTCCGTGGTTATCTATTCTCCTATTTTGCTGCTTTTATCATGTTCATCAGACCTGCCCTATCCATGGGGGGATTGTGAGTAGCTGTCTCTTTAATTTATAAGCCAATGTTCTTTCCACAACCAAGGTGCAATGACTGAAGTGCATTAACACATTTTCTATTTTATAGCCTATAAATATTGCAATCAACACACCCTGAAGAAGTCATCTAGCGACTCAGAAACGCGTTGGTGTTTCGGTTGACATATGCACATGCAATCAGTTATTATCAAGTAATCCTGTAGAATTGGATGATTTGTGCATATTCTTGATGGAATATTGCTGTTTTTGTATTTTTATGATGTACTTTTTATGATATATTTTCTACTTTTTTTATGACATTAATATTTATACAATTTTGATACAGTCATGCATTTGTACAGTCACTAAGTCCCGCCCTTATTGGGGTTAATGCGTGTTTTATACATTAAGGGATGCGGCCGATATTTTGCAGATAGCTATACCTCAGAACCTTTTCATTAACCACTTCAATACTGGGCATTTAGAGCACTTCCCGCCCAGACCAATTTTCAGCTTTCAGTGCTGTTGCATTTTGAATGAGAATTGCGCGGCCGTGCGACACTGCACCCAAACAAATTTTTTTATCATTTTGTTCTTTTGGTGGTATTTGATCGCCTCTGCGTTTTTTATTTTTTGCGCTATAAATAAAAAAAGACTGACAATTTTGAAAAAATTTTTTTTTTGTTTCTGTCACAAAACTTTGTATAAAGTACATTTTCGGGCACTGATGGGGCTAGACTGACAGGCACTGAGGAGGCAGTACATATTGGCACTGATGAGGTGGCACTGATGGGGCACATATGCAGCACTGATGGGCAGCACTGATAAGCAACGCTGACGAGCACTGACACGTGGCACTGATGGACACTCATAGGCGGCACTGATAGGTGGCACTGGGCACTGATGGGCAGATAGGTGGCACTGCTGGGCACTGAGAGGTGGCACTTTTAGGTGGCACAGATAGGGGGCACTGGTGCATATAGCACTGTTAGGGATGGCACTGGCAGGCATCATACATGGGCACAGTGCCATCCCTACAGTGCACTGTATTGCCCTTATCTGGTGGTCCTGGGCGGCCTCCATTTTCCCTCCCTGGTGGTCGTGGGCGGCCTCCTCACGGTGTCCGGGGGGGGGGGGAACGACTCCCTGGTGGTCCTGGGCAGGCTCCCTGGTGGTCCAGTGGGGTGATCCTGAGGGTGGCTGCCCTGATAAACATTCAGCGCAGCCCCCCCCCTCATCAGGCGAGCAGCCGATCGGCTCTCCGCTGCTCGGGTCTGCAGACCTGAGCAGAGGAAAAGCCGATAAACGGCTCTTCCTATTTACACTGTGATCATCCGTGATTGGTCACAGCTGATAACATGGTAAAAGGCTTCGGATCGAAGCCTTTTACCTCGGTCGGTAATGCGGTGGGTCAGACTGACCCACGGCACCAACCATCGCGGATTATCCTGAGGACGTCAATAGACGTCCAGTCAGGATAATGAACCACCCGCCCGGACATCATTTGTCTATACGCCGGGCGGGAATGGTTAAGTATAACATGTTTGTTATTTTTAATAAAAAAAAAAAAAACAAGACTTTACAATCACTGACACTTTTCCACCAACAGGAAACACATATCACATCAAACGTTGAAGATGTTATAATTCCACATCCTATGGTCCTAAATAGGCATCATGGATCTACACATTTAACCAAAAGATTAGCTTCATCAGGATACAATGACCTTAGATGTGACTGTGCAATGCTCAAGAAACAAAGATTGTCACATCTACCAGCATGTGTTATCACAATTCTCTAAAGACCTTGTTATTATTATTATTATTATACAGGATTTATATAGCGCCAACAGTTTGCGCAGCGCTTTACAACATGGGGGCAGACAGTACAATTACAATACAAATCAATACAGGAGGAATCAGAGGGCCCTGCTCGCTAGAGCTTACAATCTAGAAGGGAGTGTCAAGAGGGACAAAAGGTAATAACTGTGGGGGATGAGCTGGTGGAGAAAATGAGAATGCAGTTGTTAGGTGTGGGTAGGATAGGCTTCTCTGAAGAGGAGGGCTTTTAGGGATCTTCTAAAAGATAATAGAGTAGGAGATAATCGGACAGTTTGGGGTAAGGCGTGCCATAGGATTGGAGAGGCTCTGGAAAAGTCCTGGAGGCGAGCATGGGAGGAGGTGATGAGGGAGCTCGAGAGCAGGAGATCTTGAGAGGAATGAAGAGAATGAATAGGTTGATATTTAGAGACCAGGTTAGTGATGTAGCTGGGGGCTAAGTTGTGGATGGCTTTGTAAGTAGTTAGTATTTTGAATTTATTCGTTGGGTGAGTGGAAGCCAGTGGAGGGATTGACAGAGAGGAGTAGCAGAAACAGAGCAATTGGTAAGGTGGATAAGTCTGGAAGCACTATTCATGATGGATTGGACGGGGGATAGCCTATGTAGAGGTAAGCCAATGAGAAGGGAGTTGCAGTAGTCGAGACGAGAGATGACCAGGGAGTGGATTAAGAGCTTTGTTGTGTTGTTGGTTAGACAGGGGTGTATTTTGAAGATGTTGCGGAGGTTGAAGTGGCAAGATTTGGACAGTGATTGGATGTGGGGCTTAACGGAGAGTTCAGAGTCCAGAACTACACCTAGGACCTTGGCATGCAGGGATGGGCTTATAGTTGTGCCATTGATTTTGAGAGAGTTCAGGGGAAGGGGCATATGGGGGAGGAAAAATTATAAGTTCAGTTTTGGATAGATTGAGTTAGAGGAAGTGGTGTGACATCCAGGCTGATATATCTGTTAGTAAATTACTGACACACGAGGAGATGGCAGGAGTGATCTGAGGGGTAGAGAAATAGATTTGGGTGTCGTCAGCGTAGAGGTGGTATTGGAAGCCATGGGAAGCTATCAACTGACCCAGGGAGGAGGTGTAGATTAAGAATAGGAGCGGTCCAAGGACAGAACCTTGGGGGACCCCAACAGAGAAAGGAAGAGGAGAGGAGGAAGTTGAATTGTAAGTAACACTAAAGGAGCGGTTGGATAACTAGGAGGAGAACCAGCGAAGAGTACAATCACGGAGACCAAAAGTGTGGAGTTTTTTGAGGAGGAGGGGGTGGTCAACAGTATCAAAGGCAGCAGAGAGGTCCAGGAGTAGGAGTACAGAAAAGTGTCCATTGGTTTTGGCAGTTAGTAGATCATTTGTTAGTTTTAGGAGAGCAGTTTCTGTGGAGTGTAGTGTTATTACCATAGACAATATTCCATAAGTTAGCTGCATATATCAACAGTCCAGCACAAACGTGAAAGAAAAAAGGGTCAGCTTTACCTATGCCCAAAAATCCATTCTCCACCTAGGTACACAAGGGATCCACGCCACTCTCCTTTTGGTTCTAAAGGCAGGATTCTGTGTTGTTGGTGGAACCCTTGTGTACCTAGGTGGAGAATGGATTTTTGGGCATAGGTAAATCTGTCCCCCTTTTTATCTTCCACATTTGTGCTGGACTGCTGATATATGCAACTAACCTCATATGAAATATTGCCTATGGTAATCACAAGGTCTTTAGAGCACCGTGTTATGGATAACCTGCTAGTAGATGGCGAAAGACGTAGATCCATGATGCCTATTTAGATGTTGAATTGTAATATCTTCAACTTTTGATGTGATAGGTCTTTCCGGTTGGTGGGAAAGTGGCACTAAAGTGTTTGTAAATTCTCGTTTTTTAAAAAAAAATAAAAAAAAATAAACAGGTTATACTTACTTCCTCTATGCAGTTGGTTTTGCACAGAGCAGCCCGAATCCTCCTTTTCTCTGTCCTATTTGCTCCTCCTGTTCAGTGCCCCCACAGCCAGGAGCTTGCTATGGGGGCACCCGAGCCGATTTCATTTCAGACACAGAGCCCCGACCTGCCCCCTCTCTCCCCTGATTGGCTAACTGACTTTGACAGCCACGGGAGCCAATGGTGCCGCTGCTGCGTTTCAGCCAATCAGGAGGAGAGTCCCTGATGGCTAAGACAATTGTGGCCATTGCTGGAGAGAGATGGGGCGCAGGTAAGTAATTAGGGGGGAGCTGGGAAGGCTGCTACACACAGAAGGTTTTTTATCTTAATGCATGGAATGCATAAAGATAAAAAAACCTTCTGCCTTTGCAATCAATGTATTCCTCCAATTTTATGCGTTTTTTTATATTTGTAATAAAATTATGTTGTTTTTAATTTAGTGTGTGGTATTGCCTGAAAGGCACACGTAAAGTCCCATTATTTACATCTCTCATTGCCCCTGGTATTTAGGTTGACAGTAGATAGACAGTTGACTGGCTTTTTATTGTTCATGAAGATGCTAATAATTTGTTTCTTTTACTCCTTCAGGACAACAGTAGTAGATCTACAACTGGCATAGGCCTACATCAGGCTGTACATGTACTACATTAGTTACAACTGCTATTATATATACATGCACAAGTATTGGTATGTGTACACACGCATAAACAAATGTAGCTAAGAGCGAAGAACATATCAACTTCAAGCTGGTGAGTACATTTGACGGTTATCATTTAGTTAAAGTGGATCTTCAGTCATTTTTTCATCTTTCCATTAAATCCTCTGCCCTTGTTGTTTTAACTTAGGATAGAAAATGTTTTTTTTTCTGCCAGTAAATACCTTATACAGCCCACTTCCTGTTTCTTGTCTGGGAAAATGCCTTAGCGTTTGACATCATGCACAGCCCTCTTTCTCACTCTTGTGAGAGTTTGCCAGGAAGGGAGGGGGGTGAGTCATAAGAAGGCCAATGAGTGCTGCAGAGCTGGAGGTGTGCCTCTGAGTGTCTGTGTAAATCCAGGATGTGAACAGGTAGCAGCTTTAGCCGCCCACAGTTAAAATATATGCAGTCAGACTTGGTGGAGGGAGATTTCTGCAGCATATTTGGAAAGTACAGAATCATGGTATACATAAATATGCAAAGTGGTTGGAGGGAAGCTTCATAATGGCAAAGATGTTTTTAATTACAAGTTATGTGAGCAGACTGCAGTTGCTCTTTAAGGAAAAAGAGGTCAACTAACTTCAGATATCCTGGCCACCCCTCCGGAACCGACTGCACATTGGGGTTGGGACGTCCCATATGTCATAATACACAGCCCCGGAGTGAGTATCCATTATAGTGCTCCTAATGGCAAAGATTAATTGGTCAGCACAGCCATGTGACCATGCTGACCAATGAGAATTGCATCTAAGGTTTCTGCTACCGGTAAGGTGTCCTGGAAGAAAGAAGCATTTCTCATTGGTTATTATGGTGGATACTCACTCTAGGCCTGTATATTGCAGTGAACAGCCCACTGCACAGGAAGCACATGGCTGCTATGTGCAGTGGGGCCTGGAGGGGTGGTCAGGATATCTGGAATTAATTAACACAGCAGGGAGGATTCCTCCACCAACACTTGTGTGGATAGAGAATCAGTTCTGTTTTTCACAATCAGCCCTCTGGATGATCAAAGAAACTGATCCATGTATGGGCAGCTTTAGGTAATTTTAGGACATTTTTAGACTTTCTAAGGAAACCCGTTTTATTGAGTGGCTACATTTATAAAAAAAGAGATGCAGCTTTGTAATGGGTAGTATACATGGATATAACCTGCAAATGTATTATATACAGTATATATTTGAAAATTGCAATTAAAAAAACAAAATAGAACGATCATACCTGTAAGAATGTGAGCAAAGGCGTAGCGACGTGTGATTTTCAGAGCTGGGTGTTTGGGCCCAAAAACATCAAGCAAGAAGGCAGTCATACTGCAGGCGATGCCCAGGAAGCAGAATCCAGCAATGACACGGAGGAGAAGTATAGTCTGACGGTTCATACAAAACTCTGCAAATACATGAAATAAATACCTTTATTTACAAAATCATTTCCTATTTAAGGTATACTAAAACCCTTTTTATAGCACGCCAGGTGGTTAAAGCGGTAGTAAACCCATGAAAAAAAAATTAAAAAAACCCCTGCAAGACAATAGCATAATGTGCTAGCATGCATTGCATACAAGCACATTATGAAACACTTACCTTAGAACGAGGCCCCCGCAGCTCGACTCAGTCCATGATGTTTCTTCCGGGTGCGCGGCTTTCAGCGCTGCGAGTGGCCGGAGCCGCGAGACGTCACTCCCGCGTGTGCAGCCAGCTCTGATTTTCCGGCAGCATCTGCTGGATCTTCAGATTTCCTGCGCCGCTGACGTCAGTGGCTGCATGCAGGGTGATAATCTTCTAAACCGTACAGGTTTAGGAGATATTTATTTTACCTACAGGTAAACCTTATTATAGGCTTACCTGTAGGTAAAAATTACATTTGGGGGGATATAACTGTTTTAAAGCGCCTCTGTCACTAGAATAAGTTAAAGAAGAGCACCTTGTAAAAGACAACAGAATGCATTAGCAGTTCTCAGCATGTTGGATAATTGGTCCCCCTTGCTGGCTATTATGGGATACAGTAGAAACATAGCAGCCAGCAGGATGAATCACAAAGCATAGCGGAGGACGAGGTATCTGGCATACAGTACTTGGAAATGTGGATATCAGTGTGGTCTCTTTGTTAATGAGTGGTCTAGGCAGCTGTGTTTGCCATAATTAACCCTGTCTGTACTGTGCAGGCAGATATTCCTTATCAATTCTAACCAGATTTGGAGACTGTCTGCCTGTCAAAAGGTTACAGGTGTAGTGGCTGGGCTTCTCATGTTTTTATGGTAATGAGGACAGATCTAGGACAGGCTCACTTGAAGTCTGGGTATACACATGCCGAATATTAGCCGGTTCAACAGGAACTGGGCGACATGTATATAGCGGTCTTTCCGACAGAAGCAGGTCTAACGAGTGGCTTTTGTGGAAGGATCATGCTGGGAAAGCAGCATCCAATCAGTGCTTGCAGCTAATGCAAGCGCTGATCAGTGTGTTCTGGCGGGATGGGGGACGGTCCCATCCCACTTTCAGACTACAATGGCACAGTGGGGAGATCACCGCACTAACATCATGTGTGTTGGTACAGCGATCTGTCAGGTTTTTTTTTTTTTTTTTTTCATGCCTGGTTCACAGCATAAAAATGCACTCCAGTTCCGTTCCTGCATGCACGTTTTTACACCTTTTTTGACGCATTCCAGTGCGTTTTTGATGCGTTTCCGGGTGCATTCCAGGTGCTTTTTTTCTTCTTTTTTCCTGTTTTTTAACTATACTAGGGTCCAGTGCATTTTTGATGCGTTCCAGTGCATTCCAGTGCATTTTTGATGTGTTCTAGTACAGTCCAGTGCAAGTAAAATGGAACACGTTCTATTTTTTTTCTGGAACTGGAAAGCCCTGGAACTGACTGCACTGGTGTGAACTATGCCATTGGAAACCATAAAACCTACTTTCCATGCGTTTTTGATGCAGAAAAAAAACGCACTGGACTGCACGTGAACTGGCCCTAATTTAAAAAAAAAAAACCTTTGTGTGTACTTAACATTGCTCAAACAACCTTGCACTAATGACACCTCCTCCTGAGACACATCTAAAAGATACCAAATATTTTTAAAAACATTTTTTTAAGCATGCTGTGTGAATAGGAACACATAACATAGTGGGTGTGCGAACACTGCTCTAGGCTGGTCTCCCATCTCAACCAACACACAGACAAGGTGTTGGCCCCGTCTATCATGGATGCCATGAGCAAAAAAAATTCTTAGTTGTAGCACGCTAAGGAAGCATGAAACGCGTGTGATGCTGTTCCCCTCTATTTGTGTCTTTGGATATGTTTTTGTGGACTTGCTGACAATAAAGGGGATTTTACTGGACGTGTGGCCAACCAGAATTCTTTGTTCACATAACATAGTGGGGTTTTCTAAAATTTGACTGCAAAAGTATTCTTAATAAAAAACAGACGTTTAGGCCTCATGTACACTGCTGCTGGTAAACGGATGTTTAGGCCTCATGTACACTGCTGCTGGTAAACGGACATTTAGGCCTCATGTACACTGCTGCTGGTAAACGGACGTTTAGGCCTCATGTACACTGCTGCTGGTAAACGGATGTTTAGGCCTCATGTACATTGCTGCTGGTAAACGGACGTTTAGGTCTCATGTACACTGCTGCTGGTAAACGGATGTTTAGGCCTCATGTACACTGCTGCTGGTAAACGGATGTTTAGGACTCATGTACACTGCTGCTGGTGAACGGACATTTAGGCCTCATGTACACTGCTGCTGGTAAACGGACGTTTAGGCCTCATGTACACTGCTGCTGGTGAACGGATGTTTAGGCCTCATGTACACTGCTGCTGGTAAACGGACGTTTAGGCCTCATGTACACTGCTGCTGGTAAACGGACGTTTAGGCCTCATGTACACTGCTGCTGGTGAACGGACGTTTAGGCCTCATGTACACTGCTGCTGGTAAACGGACGTTTAGGCCTCATGTACACTGCTGCTGGTAAACGGACGTTTAGGCCTCATGTACACTGCTGCTGGTGAACGGACGTTTAGGCCTCATGTACACTGCTGCTGGTAAACGGACGTTTAGGCCTCATGTACACTGCTGCTGGTGAACGGATGTTTAGGCCTCATGTACACTGCTGCTGGTGAACGGACGTTTAGGCCTCATGTACACTGCTGCTGGTGAACGGACGTTTAGGCCTCATGTACACTGCTGCTGGTAAACAGACGTTTAGGCCTCATGTACACTGCTGCTGGTAAACAGATGTTTAGGCCTCATGTACACTGCTGCTGGTAAACGGACGTTTAGGCCTCATGTACACTGCTGCTGGTGAATGGATGTTTAGGCCTCATGTACACTGCTGCTGGTGAACGGACATTTAGGCCTCCTGTACACTGCTGCTGGTAAACGGATGTTTAGGCCTCATGTACACTGCTGCTGGTAAACGGACGTTTAGGCCTCATGTACACTGTTGCTGGTAAACGGACGTTTAGGCCTCATGTACACTGCTGCTGGTAAACGGACGTTTAGGCCTCATGTACATTGCTGCTGGTAAACGGACGTTTAGGCCTCATGTACATTGCTGCTGGTAAACGGACGTTTAGGCCTCATGTACACTGCTGCTGGTGAACGGATGTTTAGGCCTCATGTACATTGCTGCTGGTAAACGGACGTTTAGGCCTCATGTACACTGCTGCTGGTGAACAGATGTTTAGGTCTCATGTACACTGCTGCTGGTAAATGGACGTTTAGGCTTCATGTACACTGCTGCTGGTAAACGGACGTTTAGGCCTCATGTACACTGCTGCTGGTAAACGGACGTTTAGGCCTCATGTACATTGCTGCTGGTAAACGGACGTTTAGGCCTCATGTACACTGCTGCTGGTGAACGGATGTTTAGGCCTCATGTACATTGCTGCTGGTAAACGGACGTTTAGGCCTCATGTACACTGCTGCTGGTGAACAGATGTTTAGGTCTCATGTACACTGCTGCTGGTAAATGGACGTTTAGGCTTCATGTACACTGCTGCTGGTAAACGGACGTTTAGGCCTCATGTACACTGCTGCTGGTAAACGGACGTTTAGGCCTCATGTACACTGCTGCTGGTAAACGGACGTTTAGGCCTCATGTACACTGCTGCTGGTAAACGGACGTTTAGACCTCATGTACACTGCTGCTGGTAAACGGACGTTTAGGCCTCATGTACACTGCTGCTGGTAAACGGACGTTTAGGCCTCATGTACACTGCTGCTGGTAAACGGACGTTTAGGCCTCATGTACACTGATGCTGGTAAACGGACGTTTATGCCCCATGTACACTGCTGCTGGTAAACGGACGTTTAGAGGCATTTGGGTGTTTTTTTCAGCTGCCCCTGAACTCTCCTCTGTTATCTTATCAGTACATTTACACAGGGTTGTTTATAGTACTTTCTAGGCAGTTGAGTTTAGAAGCATTTTTTGGAAAGCAAAAAAATGCGTTCAGGATGGATGTTCAAAATGCCTGTAAGAGCTTGTAAACGCGTGTAAATTCAGTAACTCGCGTTTCGTTTATAGGCGTTTTCAATGGAGATACATTTCTGACAATTTGAAATGCAAAAACTGCTTCTACATGCAAACGCGGCACAACGGACGTTTTTAAACATTAGTTACTAGCTGTGAAGTTCCATTGTTCAGGAGAGGTTTTAAAACATCCCATGTACATAAAGCCTAAGGAGTATCCAAACATAAAAACCAAAATGTTATCTATTGCAGCTTGCTAGTCCTTAGGCTTTCTTTTCCTTGATGTGGTAAACCTGTGAATAACACACTTTTTGTCCCCGGGTGGCTACACTTACTCCTTCACAGTTTCTATGGAGGGAGCCATGGTTGTCACCCAGGTTGGACTTCCTCTCTTCACCCCCATTACATGAAAGATGGGGATATTAGTACTATATAGAAGGCAGATAACATTGCTAATGCTTTCCTTTTAGCTCACAAGAAGTGACACACTGCAAACCTGGCAAGATGAACAGATACTTTCTGTACTTTCTGAAAATGTCCATAGCTTGAAGAAAAAAAAAAACTGCAGCCACCGCATTTAAGGGCTGGTAAGGACTTGTAAGCTGAAACACATACTATATTGCCAAAAGTATTGGAACGCCTGCCTTTATACGCACATGGACTTTAATAGCATCCCAGTCTTGGTCTGTAGGGTTCAATATTGAGTTGGCCCAACCTTTGCAGCTATAACAGCTTCAACTCTTCTGAGAAGGCTGTTCAAAGGGTTAAGGAAAGTGTCTATGGGAATGTTTGACCATTCTTCCAGAAGCACATTTGCGAGCTCAGGCACTGATGCTGGACGAGAAGGTCTGGCACGCAGTCTCCACTCTAATTCATCCCAAATGTGTTCTATCGGACTTTGTGAATTACTGGTGTATCTTCTGGACACGTGACATGTCCCAGAAGATAGTCTCGAGAGAGTGGGAAAAGGTGGACTTCCTTCCTGTGCCGCGGAGCCAGGAGAGGAAGTGGAGCTGGGTCCTTGTGAAAACAGGGTCCCCACTGCCCCCCCCCCCAAAAAAATGACAAGCCAATTGTGGCATGTCAGGGGGTCACCTTCCCTTAAAGCGGAAGTTCCACTTTTGGGTGGAACTTCGCTTTAAAGTCCATGTGCGGGGAAAAGGCAGGCGTCCCAATAATTTTGGCAATATAGTGTATTAAAGTTTTGTTCCTGGGTTTAATTATCCTAGATGCCCATCTTTCGAATACATAGAAAATGAAATATATTATCGCAAGATGGAATTGCCAAAAGAGCTTTGTTTGTTAAAAAAAAACAAAAGACACTACCTTGGCATCATAAGTAATCACAAAAGTTACTGAGTTATTGCCCGATCAACAGCTTGATGCAAAAGCTGAAATGGTCAAACTTTATTCTTCCAGTGCTGCTTTCAGTTTACACACACATACACACACACCAGACAACAGAAACTACCCAAATGACCCTGATCAAATGTTTGGTCTGATAAGATGCACACAAGTTGACACAAAGGGGTTTGAATGGCTATTAAAGGTAACCATCCTCACCTGTGATCTGTTTGCTTGTAATTAGTGTGTGTGTGTATAAAAGGCCAATGAGTTTCTGGACTCTTGACAGACCCTTGCATCTTTCATCCAGTGCTGCACTGAAGTTTTTAGATTCTAAATCATGTAGAAAGCAAAAGAATTGTCAAAGGATCTGTGGGAAAAGGTAGTTGAACTGTATAAAACAGGAAAGGGATATAAAAAGATATCCAAGGAATTCAGAATGCCAATCAGCAGTGTTCAAACTTTAATCAAGAAGTGGAAAATTAGGGGTTCTGTTTAAACCAAACCAAGATTTCAGCCACCACTGCTAGGAAAATTGTTTGGGATGCAAAGAAAAACCCACAAAGAACTTCAGGTGAAATACAGGACTCTCTGAAAACATGTGGGGTGGCGGTTTCAAGATGCACAATAAGGAGGCACTTGAAGAAAGATGGCCTGCATGGTCGAGTCGCCAGAAGAAAGCCATTACTATGCAAATGCTACAAAGTATCCCGCATACAATACGCCAAACAGCACAGAGACAAGCAAGAAATCATAAATTCTGCCAGGCCAGGGTATGTAAACTTATGAGCACAACCGTGTATATATATATATATATATATATATATATATATATATATATATATATATACACACACACACACACACTTTAATCAAACCTTTAAAAGAAAAAAAAAAAGTAAAAAACACCAATGCAAACATAAGTTGTTCATTTAAAGAGATTCCACAACTTACTTGTCAGTAGTTCAGGATCTTCTGGACCTAGCACATCGGCAACCCCCAACTCCTGACGTTTGCAGGACCCTCCATGGATATGTAGCCAGGCCGGTTCTGCCAGAGCAGTGCACAGGGCAGTAATAGACAAAGCGCCGGGCAGAGCTGATGCCAAGCTTCTCTCTGGCTGCTTGGGAAGGGCATGGGTTCCATGGCCCCTTCTCCTGGGCATGGAAGAGCCTCCGGACCCGCCGGGAGCAAACATCTCAAGTGCTGAGAAGAGCTTTTACTCTGCAAACAGGAAACACAAACATGAATTTCAGAATCTGGTCGATGATAAACAGGTATCTTTACATACAGCAACATTGATGCCCACAGGAATGACCTGCAGCAAAGTGGCTAGTGGTAAAACAAAGGGAAAAAGCATGGACACAAAGGCGAGTAAATAAATAAAAATCAACTTTACAGCAAATGATTATTGACCGAAGCAAATACATTACCTGTTGACAGTAAAAACTATTTTTTTGGATGATCTATATATTTGGTGGGGTGGCATTTAATAAAGGCCTATGAAGGGACCACATCTCAACATCAAACACCACAATTCATCCACCTGCTGTACACAACCATGTGAAATATCTTATGTTCCCTTTAGGACCCATTCACACCAGGTGTAGGGACTGAAAACAGTGCAATGCTCTAGAAATAGCACACCAGCATTGCAACATGCATTGATTTTTTTTTTTATATAAATCTATTTTTTTGATTTTTATTGAATTTAGTTTAATAAAATGTTTTGGAGTAAAAAAATCTATCTAAATATAGTTTTCTATTTGAGATACATTAATAATTGAGTTGATTCAGTATGAAATGGTGTAATTAAGTAGCATAAGGCTGTATATTCTGTAATATTTAAATTTTTTGTAAACTCATTCAATGAATCCAAGCTCAGCAAGCTGGATAACATGTCCTGCATTGATGCATTCATACAAATTCACAGTAACCATGAGATAAAACAAAGTTCAGGAATATTCCTTTATCCCATTATTTTGCAAATCTATGTACACTACAAAATGTATAATTAAATCGGTTGTGATATCGATGTTTTACTAACCTGACAGCTTATTATTCCAAATAAGGGAAGGAAACCTTCATTTTGTTTACAAGATTCTAACTACCACCAAGAATAAGTCCTTAAATTTAAAGAGCACCTGTCATTTCAGATCCATCATGGCAGCGCCTGTTAGCGGGCATCCACTCACCCGCTGCCGCCACGTCCCTCACCTTGTTGTGTCACTGCTGCATCACCAGCCGTCCCATTAAAGTGAATGGGACTGTCGGTGAGTCAACAGCGGGTCAGAGGAAGAGCCGCTGTGGGACAGAAGTGACAGTTGCTCTTTAAAAATTATGACTTACATCAAGCCTTTTTACTAGTGATTTAAATCAAATCCACCCTGCATACACACACACACACACACACACACACACACACACACACACACATATAAATGCTACAAATCTGGAATCGGATTGCATAGGTGTTCACACCCATGTGATCCGATTCCTGTCCGGGAAAAAAAAAGTCCCTGCACCCTTATGTGTGTGAATCCAATGCGAGTTCAGCCAAACAAACTGTATGGCTGAACTCGCATTGGCACAGACATCGCATGTGATCGGCACTGCAGTGCGGGTGCAAATCACATGCAATGTCTGTCATCGCACAATGTGAACCCAGGCTTAATGTACTTGCTTTTACATGCATTTACATTTGTGTTTAGCTGCATAAAATCTCACTAAAAGCAGCTAGGCTGAATGTATTTAGACGCTGCGGAACTATTTACATTGCGCTTCCAGATACATTTGGAAATCAGCACCAAACACATCTGGACGCATGTATTTTGATGTCCCCATGTGTATGAGGCCGTAAAAATGCATTATAGCAAAAAAAGAAAAAAGGACTCCTAACTTTTCTCTGATTTTCCAGATCTGCATAACAACCAATAAATCTTTTCAGAGCATGGGCAGACAACGACAGCCTTAGGCCTCATGCACACAGGACGTTTTTTGATTGTTTTACAGCAGCTGTTTTCAGCTGCAGAAGTTTTTTTCTACAGTTAATAAACCCTCCATCATGTTATCCTATGTGTCCATGCACACACAGGCTGTTATCAGCTGTTTTTAGCAGTGACTTTTTTGAGCTGTAAAAAAAACCCAAGAGCTGAGAGTTTTTTGGACTGTTTTCAGCTGTAAAAACGTTCAAACACTTAAAAACGTCCAAAAGCGCCCCAAAACACCCATCCCCGACGTTTTAGCCCAATTGGAAAAAAAAAATGCTGGCTCTTTAAAAAGGGGGAAAAAAACATTAAAAACCGGCGGTAATATAACGCTGGTAAAAGCTGAAAACATCCCTGATAAACTACTGACGTTTTTTTGGCTGTTTTTTTAAAGTCCCGTGTGCATGAAGCCTTCATCTTGCTCTCTTGACAAGTTTTGTTTGACAAGCAGTCCTAGATTTTCAGTCACATGTTTCTCTGAAGGGGAAGATTAGAGATCAGATAATCTGAGCAGCAGCATTTCATCCAGGAAAAGTTTTTGGGCTCATGCACACTACAGCTTAAAGAAGCTTAACCACTTACTGACCAGCCGCCGCAGTTATACTGTAGCAGGTCAGCTCTCCTGTGCGAACCGCCATACCCAAACAGCGGTCCGTGCTTGTGAAACTGTGGGTGCCCACGGGTCCAGAGGACTCAATGTCTGCTGGCGACCTGCGATCGTGGTGCACATAACAGCCATTCATCAGGAACAGTGATCTCTGTCATGTCCCTGTCAGCCCCCCACCCCAGTTAGAACACACCCAGAGAACACCTTTAACCCCTTGATCACCCCCTGGTGTTAACCCTTTCCCTGCCAGTGTCATTTATACATTGATCACTGCATTTTTATAGCACTGATCAATGTAATAATGTCAGTGGTCCCCAAAAAGTGTCATTTGGGGTGAGATTTGTCCGCCTCAATGTCGTAGTCCTGCAAAAAATTGTAGATAGCCGCCAAACAATAAAAAACAAAATAAAAGTCCACAAATCTATACCCTATTTTTTAGACGCTATAACTTTTGCGCAAACCAATCAATATACGCTTATTGTGATTTTTTTTTACCACAAATATGTAGAAGAATACATATCGGTCTAAACTGATGAATAAATTTGTTTTTTTATATAATTTTTTTGGATATGTATTATAGCAAAAAGTAAAAAAAAAATTGTTGGGTCATTTTTTGCTTACAGCACAAAAAATAAAAACCCCAGAGGTGATCAAATACCACCAAAAAAAGTTCTATTTGTGGGGGGGGGAGAAGGACGTCAATTTTGTTTGGGTACAGACGCAGCTCTTGCAGGCTTTTTCTGCCTGGAAACTCCCTCCATGTTAGCCAATGTGCCCATGCACACTAAGGCTTTTTAAGGAGTTTACAGGCATATGCTCTTACAGGCAGAAAAAGCCCAACCAACCCAGCATTTGTGAGAGGAGCTTTAGTGAAGAAAAGATGCCTTCGTGCCCAAAAATGCACAAAGCGCAAAAGAGCATTAAAAAGCACAAAGAAGCTCAAAAACACACAGCAAACTAGGAAAAATGAGCAGAGGAGGGTTTGTGAAAAAACGCTTATGCTCAAAAATGCTCAAAGAAGCTCAATAAAATGTGCAAAAGACACCAAAAAAGTACAAGCTTCTTCAAGCTGAAATAAAGACCTTGGGGGCCATTCAACTGGATTGGTCATCGTGGGCCAGTTGAATGGCCCCCAAGGTCTCCCGATCTGACCGCCTTAGACTTTTATCTTTGGGGTCATCTGAAGGCAATTGTCTATGTTGTGAAGATACGAAATGTGCAGCACCTGAATCTACGGATACTGGAAGCCTGTGCTAGCATTTCTCCTGCGGTGTTGCTATCAGTGTGTGAAGAGTGGGAGAAGAGGGTTGCATTGACAATCCAACACAATGGGCAGCACATTGAACACATTTTAGAAGTGGTCAGAAACTTGTAAATAACTCATGAAAGAATAAAGTTACGTTAAAATAGCACACCATTGTTTTTCTTGTGAAATTCCCAATAAGTTTGATGTGTCACATGACCCTCCTTCTATTGAAAAAACAAAAGTTGGATTCAAAATGGCCGACTTCAAAATGGCCGCCATGGTCACCACCCATCTTGAAAAGTTCCCCCCCTCACATATACTAATGTGCCACAAACAGGAAGTTAATATCACCAACCATTCCCATTTTATTAAGGTGTATCCATATAAATGGCCCACCCTGTAGACCTACTTCAATACCAATACAAAATGTTAATTTATCATAAATTCCAATTTCCTATAATACTAGTAGAGTAACTTGAGTGTCATGCTGGAATTTGTGTAACTATGCATGCAAATGAATGAATTGATGAAAAAATGATGCTGGAAAACATCTGTTGTTCCTAAGAGCAGTGAGTGAAATTGTGCAATTTAATTGTATCTGCCTGAGTCGCCAGACCAGTATTTCCACCATGCAGTTATTCCATAGAAAAATGCCGGCATGACGTAGAACATGAAAATCCACATGAAGAAAAATGATAAAACCGGCGTGTCTACACAACTGACTGTATAGAGAAAATCCAATCATCAAATCACTGCATACAGTCCTGAATTAGAAAGATTTCCCCTAAACTTCCTGGCTTTCTAACAGAACCATAAAAAATGAAAACTCGCACAAACACTTTGATTGAAATAAATTCCTTACAGTGGTTGTAAAGGGTTTTTTGTATTAAAAGAACAAACACGTCTATACTTACCTGCTCTGTGTAATGGTTTTACACAGAGCAGCCCTGAACCTCTTCTTCTGGGGTCCCCTGCTGGCACTCCAAGCCCCTCCTCTTCATCGGGTGCCCCCACGGAAACCTGCTTTGCAAGGGGGCACCCGTGTGTGGGCTCGCTGCTGCGTCCATTGACAGACAATGAGACTCGGCCCCGCCCCCCACATCACAGGATTTGATCATCAGCAGCGTTAGCCAATGGCTCCTGCTGCTATCACTGTCCAATCAGGAGTGAGACAGTGGCTGGAGCCGCTGCGCTCGTGAACATCACTGGATCAGATCGGGTTCAGGTAAGAAAAAAAAAAGGGGGGGGGGGGGTGGTCTAAACTATATTGGCCTAAACTGATGAATGAAATTTGTTTTTTATATATTTTTTTGGATATGTATTATAACAGAAAGTAAAAAATATTGATGGCCGTTTTTTTTTTGTTTATGGCGCAAAAAACAAAAACCACAGAGGTGATCAAATACCACAAAAAGAAAACTCTTGATTGCTCCCTAGTGTTAACCCCTTCCCTGCCAGTGTCATTTTTACATTGATCAGTGTATTTTTTTTAGCACTGATCACTGTAATAATGTCACTGGGTCCCAAAAAGTGTCATTTGGAGTCAGATTTGTCAGCTATAATGTCGCAGTGCCACTAAAAATCGCAGATTGCCGCCATTGCCAGTAAAAACAATAAAAAAAATAAAAGTCCCTAAATCCATCCCATTTTTTGTTTATAGCACAAAAAAGAAGAACCGCAGAGGTGATCAAATACCACCAAAAGAAAGATCTATTTGTGGGAAAAAAAGGACATCAATTTTGTTTGGGAACAACGTTGCACGACCGTGCAATTGTCAGTTAAAATAACGCAGTGCTGTATAACAAAAAATGGCCTGGTCAGGAAGGGGTTAAATCCTTATGGGGCTGAAGTGGTTAAAAGCTGAAATCCAAACAGACGTATAGAAAAAAAAGCGTATGAAAATGTATTCATTAAAGTGGAAGTAAAGGCTTTATAGTAAGTCTGCTTAAAATCGCTACTCCCCTCTTCCTTCTACCTATGCTGCATACTGCTGGTAAAAAACGCATTAGTTTAAATACTTCTTTCAATTCACTCCGGCCAAGTGATCCACAAGCTGCCACTGTCATAGAGCGGCTGCTGCAGGGGAGAGCGCTGACAACGGATGGGCAATGGAAGCCAGTGCGTGACATTTCGGCCCGTTTTCGAGTGCTGCATGACATATGGGAGCCGGAGCTCGCACTCACCAAAGCAGATTGAAAAACGCCATTTATACAAATCTTTTTTTACCAGCAGTATACAGCATAGGTAGGAGGAGAGGGGAAGCGGTGTGTCTGAGAATACTTCTATGTAACCTTTACTTCCACTTTTACCACTTGCCCTCCGGAAAGGTTTTCCCCTTTAATGACCAGGCCATTTTTTGCAATAAGGCACTGCATTAATTTGACAATTGCGCAGTCGTGCAACACTGTACCCAAATAAAATGTATGTAAATTTCCCCCCACAAATAGAGCTCTCTTTTGGTGGTATTTGATCACCTCTGCATTTTTTATTTTTTGTGCTATAAACAAAGACTGATAATTTTGAAAAAAACAAAAACATTTCTAAGGCTCGGTTCACACAGGGTGATTCCACTTGCGGGGTGACTTTGCTAGGCGATTTGAAATCAACTTCAGCGCAACTTTGGGAAATTTGTACCGCGACTTACAACACGACTTCATGTCAGGCGACTTTGCTGTGGCCAATCAGAGAAAGGAGGGAGGGGGTTGCGCTAAAATAAATGTTATTCTTTTCACTGTGAAGTCACTTCTGTTTAGATGGGGGGGATCCGACTTGGAGGCGACTTCCATTGAATTCTATGGGCACAAGTCGGATAGACGTTGCCTCCAAGTAGTACAGGAATCTCTTCTGAAGTCGCCTTGAAGTCGGAGCGATTTCAGTAGTGTACATAAAGAGGCTCCCATTCACTTCAATGGGATTTCTTGTGTCAAGCGACCTGGGGCAACTTGAGGTGACTTAAGTCGGATTGCAAGTCACCCCTGTGTGAACCGAGCCTTACTTTTTGCTATAAAACATATCCAATAAAAAAAAAAAATGTAAAAAATCTAATTTCTTCATCAGCTTAGGCCAATAAGTGTTCTACTCCATGTCTTTGGTAAAAAAGAAAAAAATATTCATTAGTTATATTGTCTACAATCTATGGGATAGATTTATGGAATCTTTATTAGCAATGGCGGCGATCAGTGATTTATAGCGGGGCTGTGACATTGCGGCGGACAAATTGGACACTAAGTGACACTTTTTGGGGACCAGTGACACCAATACAGTAATCAGTGCCAAAAATATGTACTGTCACTGTATAAATGACACAGGCAGGGAAGGGGTTAACATCAGGGGTGATCAAAGGATTAAATGTGTTCCTAGGGAGTGCTTGCTAACCGTGTGTGTGTGTGGGGGGGGGGGGGGGGCTTGTACTGTGAGAAGGCAGAGATGCGTATTCCTGCTTAGCAGAAACACAGGATTACAACCTTCCCTTCTCACAGAATGGCGATATGCCTCGTTCACACAGGAATGATCGGCGGGTCCCGGCAGACATCGTATTTGCAGGTACGTGATCCTGCGCAGGGGAGCTGCTTTGCCGCCATATATATATACAGTATACGGTCGTAAAGCGTTTAAATAAACAAACATGCCTTTACATACAGCTAGCCTTAATATATGTATCATTGCGACCTCCGGTCTGCACATAGCAAATCACTGCCTTTCCTCCCGGAAAAGGAAAAGACTGCTTGTGTCAATCAGGTAAAGAAAATAATGTTTTGTGATTTGCACTTTGAACCACAGGGAGGAGTCCTGAGTAAATAAATACAAGGATGAACCACAGAGGAACAGGCCTGGCTGTGAAACGACCAGGAAACTCTAGAAGAAAAGCAAACTGAATACAAGCAGTGGCTACAAAGGTTCATGCCCATGGCTATTTGCAGGCATTATATGCGCCAAGTGTACATATTCAGGCGCTTTCCTGTGCTTGGGGATCCACGCATGCTGCGTGCAGTGACGGTACGCAGCCATACTCTTGTAAATGCAGAGTTTTCTTTGCATAAATGTTTACCTGTGCATGCGTGCCCAATGTATTTTGTGAACGCAATATGGCCGCGTTTGGGAATTACACTGGGTGCGCATAAACCCTTATTCAAAGAAGCATTGGTATATACAACCGATTGGCCACGTATAGTCATTCAAGTGTTACTAAACCCAGTTTAGTTCTTCTCCTCCCCCGCAGTGCCCACAGCTTATAAATCTTCTTTTTACATTAAAATACTGCTACTATATTCCTTTTTGGGTGATCTGTATACCACGGTCACATGATAAGCTGCACAGTTTCTCCAGAGCTGTGCGTTTGGGTAGGAGGAGATTTCCACTACAGCCTGTATACACGCCCACATGTGTAATGTCACTATAATGTGACCTGGCTAGCTCTGAGAACAAGGAAATGTTCTCTCCAGCATAAAAAACACAACTGAGCATGTGCAGGTCGGCTACCCTACCTGTGTTAAGCTGGCCTTCTCCAGATAGACAGTACAGGGAGGGGAAGATCTATCCATACAGGATCAAACAGCCTTTTTAAACAATTAAGAGGATTAACCCCTTAAGTTCCACAGTGAGTATAACAAGCATGCTATGCTGCATATACAGACAGATTTTACAGTTGTGGGTTTAGTAACACTTTCACTTGTATGGCACGTTGTATGCAGCACATGCAGCTCCCTGGAAAGTGCTGAGAGTCTGTGTGCATGAATGTTAAAGTGGTTCTAATGCCTAAATATTTTTTACATTAATGCATTCCTTGCATTAAGGTAATAAAGTGTTTAGGCATCAGTATGCCCCCCCCCCCACCTTTACTTACCTGAGCCCTTATTTGATCCAGCGCTGTGCATGTCTGCAACTCTTCTCTCCCCTCACTTCTGGGTCTCGCTGGCTTCCACTGCTATCAATCAAAGCCAGTGACGAAGGAGTGGGGCCGAGTCCCAATGGATGCAGCAGCAGGGCTCAGGAGAGAGCACGCACCAGTGCTCCCATGGGAAGTGACCTCCCATGGGGGCACTGGACAAAGAGGAGGGGCCAGGAGCGCCAGCAGGGGACCAGAGAAGAGGAAGTTCATGGCAGCTCTGTGCAAACTCTTTAAAGCGGAGCACAACCCAAAAGGTGACGCTCCACTTGTTTGTACCCCCCGCCACATTTGCCACTTTTTGGGGGGCAGGAAGGGGCGGGTACTGGCTCCCACTTCGGGCTCAGAATGCTACGGCAATCCAAGCCGGTATTTTGGCTCCCCTCCTTCCCCTGCAGTCTTCTGGGACACATCACAGGTCCCAGAAGACTAAGGGATCATTCACAAGGCACAGCGAGACTCATGCATGCACAGTAGGAAACAGGCTGTGAAGCAGCAAGGCTTCACTTCCTGTTTCCCTTACTAGAGATGCTGGCGCCTGCACCCGAAGCTGATTGAAGAATCGGTACATGTGAGGACATTGCTGTATCCTTGGACAGGTAAGTGTACTGATAATAATAGTCAGCACTTACAGTATATGTAGCTGCTGACTTTTAATTTTTTGGGAAGAGCCTGGAGCTTCCCTTTAAATCGGAGGTCCGCCGCTCCTTTAAAAAATGAAAAGTCAGCAGCTACACATACAGTAGCTGCTGACTTTTAACATTAAGACACTTACCTGTCCTGGAGTCCAGTGATGTTCGGATCTTCGGATCGGCTGGACGAGTGCTGCCGCCGCCATTGTGGGTAAGGGAACCCGGACGCGTAGCCGTTCGGATTCACGGCCGGGCCCCTACTGCGCATGCGTGAGCCGCCGCTGCACTTTCTCACTGGCGGCGGCCAAGGAGGAGGGAGCCTGGCTGCCGACGGCCACGGTGCTGGGCTCCCAGATGTAGGGAAAAGGACACCTGTCCTCTTCCCCCTCCTCCCCGAAATGTGACACCTGAGGGAGGGAAGAATCCAACCAGTGGAAGTTCCACTTTTGGGTGGAACTCTGCTTTAAGAAGTGTGAGCACAACAAGTACAAGGGCCCATTTACACAATGTGCATTGGACTGCATTGTCCAACACAGTCCCAGAGCATAGACAAGGTCTTGTGTCCCATTAGATAAAGGGTTAATTTACCTTTACCAATAATAAAAAACAACTGCCTATGCAGATAAAGGGTGTCTAGTAGAGCTGCACGATTCTGGCTAAAATGAGAATCACAATTTTTTTTGCTTGGAATAAAAGATCACGATTCTCAGGGCGTAACACCATCTTTCACATTATACAAGAAATTGGGCTAGCTTTACTGTTTATTTTTTTTTTATTCATTAAAGTGTATTTTGCCCCAAAAAATTGCATTTGAAAAGCCGCTGCGCAAATACAGTGACATAAAATATTGCAACAACCACCATTTTATTCCCTAGGGTTTCTGCTATATATATATATATATATATATATATATATATATAATGTTTTGGGGTTCCAAGTAATTTTCTAGCAAAAAATACTAGTTTTAACTTGTAAACAAGTTTGAGAAAAAAAGTTTAGCCTTTTAAACTGCTCTCATTTACAGACCAAGGTTCATTCCTTTAAATTAAAAGAACTAAATGTTACAATGTTCCTCTTTATCTCCTCCTAAGCTATGTTGTGATAAACTTGGCAGGTTACCTGGATTTTTTATTTTTTTTGTCAGCTGTCAGAAGTGAGCAGAGAACTCTCTGCACTTGTTACATAGAATCGGGGGAAAAGCTATTTTAAAGGGGTTGTAAACCTTTGCGGTTTTTCACCTTAATGCATTCAATGCAAGAGGTGAAAAAGCTCATGTAGTGCACCAGCCCCCCAGAGCCTCCCTAATACTTACCTGAGGAATGTTTACATATCCTTTGAGATTGTGAGGAGAGCTGAATCGCGGTCTCAATTCTTTAACGATTAATCGTGCAGCTCTAGTGTCTACAGATAAAGTCAAATGGTGCAGCTTTGCCTAAGGTTCAATAACGCCCTTTCTATAGGTATAGGCCATTTATGTATATCCCGAAGCCTGACCGAGGAACTCCCAGAGAAGGCATCATCCCAACCTGCCCTGTTGTTAAGACACTCTCAGCGGATTCAAACCTTTTAACATCCCTTGTCAGCGCTGGCAACTTCTGCACAGCTTCTTCCAAATGCCAGGCTGCTGCTGCTGCTGCTGCTGCTGCTACCATCAATGGCCAGCGTGGGATATCACTCGTGTGCATGCACTGTGCACAGTCCAAAGACAGCGATCAGGCAGGTAGGTTTATTTTATTCCAAATTTTATTCACTGTCTTTATTTACCCCCCTTAAAGTGGACCTAAAGGCAAAATGTTTTTATTTTTTTTACTTTTCACCAGAACAGGAATAGAAGGGAAATTGTCCAATGGTGACACAATTTCTGGTGGCCCTTGTGACAAGCAAGGATTCCTTCACTTTGGAGGGATTTATTCTCTTGGCTATAGGACAGGATGTGTAGCAAAATCTCCCCAGTGGAACTAAGATGGCAAAAAAAAAAAAAATGTTATTATTGTTGTGTTATAACCCTCCCTTCTATCCAAAATGAAAAAGAAAAAATTGCCTTTAGTTCAACTTCAAGTTCACACCAATATGCTGTGTTGACCTGCAGGGAAAACCAGAAGGACAGGTTGCATTTTATGCAGCGCAGAGATTAGGAAATAAGTAAAGGAAGACATGATGGTTGTGTCTGCCTTTAGATAATCAATGCTCTGTATGTGCTTGTGGATTCTTTTTTTTTTTTTCAAATTCTTTATTTAGACAAAAAAGTATCCAACAAAGCGCACCAAGGCATGTTCAACAGTAAGGGCCCTATCACACGGGCTTTGTGATCAGGTTCGCCTGTCAGTTTTTCAGGCAGACCTGATCGGACGCTCCATTCAGCCCTATGAAGCAGCAGATGTCAGCGGTGACATTGTCAGCTGACATCCGCCATTCTCCGATCCGTTCCTGTGCGTGAAATCCAAACAGATGGAAACTCTATTTTCCATCCGTCTAGAGAATCGGATGAAAACAGAAAGGCGGTCCATTTTCATCCGATCTCCATAGAGGACAGCAGGGCTTTGACAGGTCCGTCTTCGCTCAATGAGAAGAGACAAATCTGTCATCCGCCTGCTCAGCGGGGATCAGCGGATCGATCTCTGCTGAGCAAAGCGGAGTCCATACACGGATATGCCCATGTGAAAGGACCCCAAGATCATACAATATAAGGGGACAAAGTAGAAGAATGTCACAGCAATCTAGAATAGATATGAAAATGCATAAGGGTAGGAAGTACAAATCATCTGAAGAGAGGTTTGAATCAAGAGCACCCCTCCACAATGAGTGGGGGGTAATATTCCTCTAAATATAAATGTATGGCGACAGGTCCTATGGGTAAAAGACATGAAGGAAACTGTTGAATATAGCAGAAAACATTCTCATCCTACCGTTTTCCCCAGAGTATGGTTGAGTGCCAGGTGCAGGCGGGACACTCATTTTTTGTTTTATATAGAGAGTAGAAAAGAGTTAGTAATTAGTGACCATCAATACATCTAATCAATGCCCATCAGTACCACTTCATCAATGCAGCCTATCAGTGCCACCTCATAAGTGCAGCCTATCAGTGACCATCAATACCATTTAATCAATGTCCATCAGTGCAATCTATCAGTACCACCTCATCAATGCCCATCAATGCAGCCCATCAGCACCACCTCATCAATGCTTATCAGTGCCACCTATCAGTGACCATCAATACCATCTGATCAATGCCCATCAGTGCAGTCTATCAGTGCCAGCTCATAAGCGCACATCAGTGAAGCAGAAATATTACTCATTTTCAAAATTTTATAACAAACCAAAAAAAAAGGTTTTTTTTGTTTGTTTCTTTGAATTTTCGGCCTTTTATCGCTTGGCACAAGGCGTGAGCAATTCCTATTGCCCAATGCCCCGGCATGCAATTCCGGGCAATGGGCAGCTGATTTTAAAAAACTGGTTCCTAGACTCAAAGCAAATTTGCAAGCCCTGTCACAAATACAAGAAATAAATCAGGCATGTCCAGTGCTTAATTACTGGTGGTGAAATCAATGCAGAATTCAGGCAGAGTTCAGGCAGGGTGTGTGATGGAGTGAGGTATGAGCTCTTCCTGTATACAGATCACACAGTAGGAGGCTCCTGGGGTGAGGATTATGAATAGCACTACTGGGTGATGTCCTGTACACTCCTATCCTTCTAGATGAAAGCAATAGGGCAGGGCTCACACCCCCCAGCATTGTTTGTCCCCATATGGCACCATACATTGCCCGATCCTATGGAGAGCACACAGGAAAACATCCAGGACGGAGGTTGGGGTGGCCCATTATTACCCCTTCCCCAGCACAGAAAGCACCCCACATCTCGCCTCATATAACAGGCCGCCATGATCCCCTCCTAATATCCCCTTCCCCCAGTGTCACTCACCGAGGGCCCCGGTGCTCCTCTTCCCGTCTGTAATCTCCGTACAGCTGACTTCCGCCACCTCCCCGCCCCACACGGAACACCGGCATCCCGTTACTAGAGCTAAGGCTGATGGGTGAGATTACTTCCAAACCTGTACTCAGTCCTGTGTGCTGTCTCCGTAGTAGAGGCCATTTTTCAGAGGTCCGTCAGAGGCCGCTGTAACATAGTTTGTCTCATCAAAAATGGCCGACTCAGGGAATATTTATCGCCTGCATTCTCCGACCTCTAGTGGCTGGAGGAAGAGACTGGCGTAATACCGAAGTTCTTCCATTAACCGACAGAGGGAGGTGTCTAGAGTTAGAGACTGTCCCTCAGTCAGGAAGTGTGAGAGGGGCCAACGTGAGAAGAGGGCAGAGTGGAGGGTGAGTATGGACAGAGTGGAGTGTGGGCAGAGTGGAGGGTGAGTATGGACAGAGGGGAGTGTGGGCAGAGTGGAGGGTGAGTATGGACAGAGGGGAGTGTGGGCAGAGTTGAGGGTGAGTGTGGGCAGAGGGGAGTGTGGGCAGAGTGGAGGGTGAGTATGGACAGAGGGGATTGTGGGCAGAGTGGAGGGTGAGTTTTGACAGAGTGGAGTGTGGGCAGAGTGGAGGGTGAGTATGGACAGAGGTGATTGTGGGCAGAGTGGAGGGTGAGTATGGACAGAGGTGAGTGTGGGCAGAGTGGAGGGTGAGTATGATGAGTGGGAGGTGAGACGGGTGTGAGGGGAGACAGGTATGAGTGGGAG
>BLSH010213051.1:914185-940524 GCA_018402905.1 Glandirana rugosa | reverse complement strand
CAGGGACACAAGACCGTGGGACAGGACACAAAGGGACAGGGTGCCAGAACACAGGGACAGGGTGCCAGAACACAGGGACAGGGTGCCAGAACACAGGGACAGGGTGCCAGAACACAGGGACAGGGTGCCAGAACACAGGGACGGGGAGCCAGAACACAGGGAGCCAGGACACAGGGATTTTAATGCCAGGACACAGGGACAGGGAGCCAGGACACAGGGATTTTAATGCCAGGACACAGAGACTGTAGCCAGAACACATAAGGGATGAGTAAGGTAGTTTAGTTTCACATTAAATAGAGCTGTGTTGCTTCTAAGAGCCGTTCTGTGCTTTGTAAGTGTGATTAAACACATTGGAATGCAGAGAATGCTGAGAATGCAGAGAGAGAGCTGCAGCTCTTCATGGAGATCAGGAGGTGGGCGGGACTGAACAGCTAACCTCAGCTTGTCCCGCCCACCTGCCGACATCAAGCTGAGAATCTGACACCTCTCTCAGCATTCTTTGCATTCCAATGTGTTTAATCACACTTACAAAGCACAGAACGGCTCTTAGAAGCAGCCCGACTCTGTTTAATGTGAAACTACTGATCACCCACAGACACTGACTCGGGTATAAGTCGAGGGGGGTCTTTTTTAGCACAAAAAAATGTGCTGAAAAACTCGACTTATACCCGAGTATATACGGTGTGTGTATATATATATATATATATATATATATATATATAATATAAAATCTCAGAAGCCCTAGAGAATAAAATGGCGACAGTTGCAATTTTATGTCGCGCGTTTTTTGTGCATCGATTTTTCAAACGCGTTTTTTTTTTTTTTTTTTTGAAAAAATACACTTTCATGATTTATAAAAACAAAGCACAATATATACCCCAATTTTTGAAAGATGATACGCCGAGTTAATCAATACCTAACGTGTCAGGCAGGGCCGTCTTTAAGGCAGGACAAAAGGGGCAGCTGCCCTGGGCCCTGATATTTTTGTGGAGCCCAAAGCAGCTGTCCCATACTTGCTAACTATCCTGGTTTAACCACTTTAAGACCGAGCATCTTTTTGGAGTTTGGTATTTACAAGTTAAAAACTGTTTTTTTTACTATAAAATTACTTAGAACCCCCAAACATATTTTTTCTAACATCCTAGAAAATAAAATGGCGGTCGTTGCAAAACTTTGTCACACTGTATTTGTGCAGCGGTCTTACATGCGCAATTTTTAGTTATTTTTTTTTTTTTAATTCAGTTTTTTTGAGTTAAAAAAATAAGACAACAGTAACTTTAGACCAATTTTTTTCCATATTCTGAAAGATAATGTTACGCCAAATAAAATGATACCCAACATGTCATGCTCAAAATTGCGTCCGCTTGCAGAATGGCAACAAACTTTGCAACTTTTGTCCCCATTGGCGACGTTCAAAAAATTCTACAGGTTAGCGGTTTTGAGTGACAGAGGAGATCTAATGCTAAAATTATTGCTCTCGCTCTAACGATCGTGGCGATACCTCACATGGGTGATTTGAACACCGTTTTCATATGTGGGCGGGACTTACGTATGCGTTCGCTTCTGCGCGCGAGCTCACAGGGACGGGGAGCTTTAAATTCTTTTTTTTTTTTTTTTTATTATTTTACTTTTTAAAAAAAAAAAAAAAAATGTGATTACTTTTATTCCTACTACAAGAAATGTAAACATTCCGTGTAATAGAAAAAAGCATGCCAGGACCTCTTAACCACTTCAGCCCTGGAAGGATTTCCCAGTTTAGGACCAGAGCACTTTTTGCGATTCGGCACTGCGTCGCTTTAACTGGCAATTGCATGGTTGTGCGACGTTGTACCCAAACTAAATTTGCTTCCTTTTTTTCCCACAAATGGAGCTTTCTTTGGTGGTATTTGATCACCTCTGCGTCATTTCTGATCACCGCTATAAACAAAAGAAGAGTGACAATTTTGCAAAAAAAAACAATATTTCTTACTTTTTGCTATAATACATGTCCAAAAAAAATATAAAAAAAAACTTTTTTTTTCATCGGTTTTGGCCAATTTTATATTCTTCCTCATATTTTTGGTAAAAAAATTTGCAATCGGTGTTTATTGATTGGTTTGCGCAAAATTTGCCGCGTTTACGAATGATGAGAATTCATCTATGGGGTTTTTATTTTTTTATACTAGTAATAGTGATTTTTATCGGAACTGCGATATTGCGGCGGACATGTCGGACCATTTTGACACTTTTTTGGGACCTATACAGCGATCAATGCTATGAAAATGCATGTAAATGCCATTGGCAGTGAAGGGGTTAACCTGCAGGGAGCTCTCTAAGGGGTTAATTGTGTTCCCTCAGTGTGTTCTAACTGAGTGATCACCGCACCCATATACAGGGAGCCTACGATCACATCCCTTCGCCCTCTGTCAGAATAGAGATCCATGTTTACATACACGGACCCCCGTTCTGTCGCTCTGGGGGGTTATCGCGGGTAACCTGTGGACATCAAGTCCACCGTACCTGCTCCCTGGCCCCCCCGGAACACAGTGAGCACGCCACCAGAGGCGCGCGTGCACTCACAATACTTGTTCTCGCAGCTGCCGTGAGGTGACAGTGTTTCGCGATAACGAGCCAAGTTGCCGCCGGCAAGCCATGGTGGGAGATCTGGGGTCAAAAATACCTCAAATCTCATATTTACAGTAAAATTAAAAAAAAAAAAAAAAAATTGAAAAAAATGACAGTTCATAAAAAAAAAAAATGCGCCCTTTAAGAGCATTGGGCGGAAGTGACTTGTGACGTTGCTTCCGCCCTGGCATGTTATGGAGCCGAGTACTCGGCTCACGGACACTGGGGGGAGAGGAACCGATCATCTCCGCCGCTGCCAGTGGGTCTGGTAAGTGGCGAAAACCGGCGGGAGGGGGGGAGCACCTCTCCTGCCGCTGATAAGTTGATCTCGTGGCGAATCTGCTGCTGAAACCACTTTTATCTTGTACAGAATCGCCTGCTAAAAAAAAAGATGCTGGGGGTTATGGTAGCTATCTGCTACCATAGCAACACTATTCCACTTCAAACGACCACCGTAAAATGACGGCGGGCGGTCTTGAAGTGGTTAAATTCCCTTTGAAGTTTTAGTCCTGTGCTGTGTCCCGATATCTAAGTGTGAAGCACTGCTACTAATTCTGCCCAGCTCTGCCCTATTGTACAGATAACTGACCTGCAGACCTTGTGTTTACATGTAAGTATCTGGCAATGATATGTAAATAGTGGTGTCCGGCAGCATTCCAATTTAAATAGTGGCGGCCAGCGGCATTGATTTGTATATCATGCCCCCCTGAGGTCATATCCACCATCACCTATACTGAATGCTACCCACCGGGGAGAAAAAGGGGCATGCTTGAAAGTCCTGCCTGCAACTGTGGTCATTAAACCCAACATCAGCCTGTTCTGCAAAGGTAAGCAAATTTGTGTGGGGTGTGCAGACGTAGGAAGGAATTACAGTTTGGGGTGCACAGGTGAGCAAGGAGTGGATGTATAGAGGTAAGGAAGGTGGGTGAAAAGGTGAGCAGAGGAGACGGGTAGAGTTAAAGGGGGGAGAGTTGGAGTGGAGAGGATGGGGGATGTTTGGGGGGCAGAAGTTTGCAGGGGTTTTAGGAGGCAAAGGTGTACGGACAGGGTGGATAAAGATGTAGGGCAGCCCATTAATTTCAACGGGCTGCTCTATGCGCCAGAAATTCAGAAGAAAGTCCCTAACCCTTAACCCTTTTTCAAAATCACACGGTGCCACAGCACATGTCAACAGATGCGTGAGGGTGTCACTAACAATTGATGGCACTGCTGTCTATCTGCTAAATAGCAGCACATTTCTGTGGTCTCTGGAAAGTGACTTTGCGTTCCCCAGTACATGGTGTGCAGGCAGTGAAGAGATGATGTGCTGTAACCTCTAGCAACCAATCAGTGAGCAGTATTGATGTACAGTCATCTCTAGCAACCAATCAACAAGCAGAAATCATGTGCTGTAACCTCTAGTAACTAATCAGTGAGCCATAATGTGTGCTGTAACATCTAGCATACAGTCAGTAAGTGGTAATGATATGCTGTAACCTCTGGTAACCAATCGCAATCGCTGCCTGATCTGATTCATTAAACTAATTTTGAGTCTAGCTACGATTTATTGTATGTCTCAGAGCAGGTGGAGAGCGAAATTGCATTGGGGGGTGGGGTTGGGGCCAAGAAAATGTTTGCTCAGGGTCCAATCTATATTCAAGATGGCTCTCATATCAGGCTTTAAAATTGCGAGCGCTCGTGGAATGGCGCCAAACTGCGGTACTTACAAAAAATCTCCATAGGCAACACTTTAAACATTTCTACAGGATACCAGTTTAGAGTTAGAGGGGGTATAGTGCTAGAATTATTGCTCTCGCTCTAACATTTGCAGCGATACCTCACGTGTGGTACGAACACCGCTTACATATGTGGGCATAATCTACGTCTGCGTTCACTACTGTGTGCGAGCACGGGAGTGCTCTTAAAAAAAAATAGAAATCTATAGTGTAAACAATGCAGACCCCAGATCTCTCCTCTACCATTAAAAGCAAAAAAAAAAAAAAAAAAAAAAATTTATCCTTTGCTGTCTAAAAAAATACATGGAACCGGAAGTGATGTTATAATGTTGCTCTGGTCCTCCTAGGCCAAAGGTACGAGTGGATTCAAGATGACTGACACCACAGAGACACAGTCATGGCGTTTTTTTTTTTTTTAATAAAGACAAATACATATAATAAACACCATTCACATATCCAGACTGCCTTGGATTTTATTGTGTTTTTTTTTTTTTTTTCATATACAAATCATTTTCCTTTTTGTTTTGCAGATGGTCACTGGGTATGCAAGTCAGTTCTTGGTGACGGGCACCAGCGCACTGTAAGAAAAGTGTCATGGTCACCTTGTGGTAACTACCTTGCTTCTGCCAGCTTTGATGCCACCACCTGCATCTGGATAAAGAAGAAAGAGGAGTTTGAGGTAAGCAAAGGTTTTGGTTAAACAAAGGGGACCACAAGTATCTGATTAAAATTAATGTTGTCTGGTTTAAATATTCCTTACTTTACCCATTCTAGGTTGTTACAACACTCGAGGGGCATGAAAATGAGGTCAAATCTGTGGCCTGGGCACCTTCAGGAAATCTTCTAGCCACATGTAGCCGTGACAAGAGTGTCTGGGTGTGGGAAGGTGAGCCTGACCATTTGACCCGTAGGGGTAGTCAGTATTTTATATGCTGATGAATACAACCTGTTAATGTGCTCTAAAATATTAGCAAAGTGTGTTGTTTCTTGGAAGGCTAATTCCAAATATTAAAGCAGAGCATTTATTAGCTGGCAGTATTGGTGCTGCCATACCTGCAATGTGCCTCTTGTTTCTCTCCCCACTGTGAAAAATCCAAGGTGCATTATTTGAATCCTAGCTTGGATCCCTCTGACAACTGTTTTGTAAGACCAGTGGTCGCTATGCTTTGTATCTCCCTGGCCACCTGTCTTGTCTCTGCCCTGCTATAGTTCTTTATAGTGAGCAAAGACGTAATTACGTCCCTGCTCACTGTAGTGGGCGCACGTGGTAGTGTGAGACTCCTGATCTGAGCTGCCCACTGTGCATAGCAAATACAGCCCTCAGCGGCAACTCCGCCCTCCACCACCCCTCCAGTTCTCTGAACACGCTGCCTCTCAGGATAACAGATACAGCCCTCAGCGTCAACTCCGCCTTCCACCTCCCCTCCAGTTCTCTGAACACGCTGCCTCTCAGGATAACGGATACAGCCCTCAGCGTCAACTCCGCCTTCCACCTCCCCTCCAGTTCTCTGAACACGCTGCCTCTCAGGATAACGGATACAGCCCTCAGCGTCAACTCCGCCTTCCACCTCCCCTCCAGTTCTCTGAACACGCTGCCTCTCAGGATAACAGATACAGCCCTCAGCGTCAACTCCACCCTCCACCTCCCCTCCAGTTCTCTGAACACGCTGCCTCTCAGGATAACAGATACAGCCCTCAGCGTCAACTCCACCCTCCACCTCCCCTCCAGTTCTCTGAACACGCTGCCTCTCAGGATAACAGAGCCATCAGTGGTAACTCTGTCCTCCACTCTCCCTCTAGTTCACTGCGCATGCTAACTCATTTCCTGCATTTCTTTTTGCATTGTGGGAAATGTAGTCCGCATTCCCTGCTCGAATGTGGTGTAGAGCGAAAGAGAAGGTCCTCCTCCCGGCGCCAGGAGTGAGCACTTTATTCGTAAGGAAATATGACATCACTGGGGCTGAAGCTCATGGATTACAAGAAAAGAAAGGCACTATTTAATCTGCTAGCAGTTCAAGAGACCTTAGCCCTGGTTCACACTGATGCGGCTTTGAAATCATGCAATTTTAAAGCCGCACACCAGTGCGATTTGCACTGCTGATTTCATTGCAGGTTGCTACTTCATTTAACAGGAGTCTATGCATGTTGCAATGAAATCGATAAAAAGTATTGCAGGAACCTTTTTCATAATCCTTGTAACATGAGTCACGGCAACATCAACGGTTCCATTGCTGGCAATGGGGTGTGACTTATACAATTTGGAACTGTCTAATTGCATGACAAGTCGCACCGGTGTGAACGGGGGCTTAGGGATAGGATCAGTAATTGCCAAAATAGTTAGATTTTGGAGTAAATATATTAAAGGTTATTCGTTTTGGTGGGTGTATAGCTTCAGAAATACGGTGAGTCGGTGTAACTCTGTGCCTGCACTAGAGACATGCAGCTATCTTTAATGTACCGCATGCTGTTGTGCAGTGGCCCCATATGGGTTTCCAGGGAGACTGATGATTTTGCATGCTCAAGTATTTAGTCAACATGGCCATGTATACAGCAATATGTGCTCCAGTTTTATTTTGTCATTAAAGGGGTTCTAAAGCCTCAAGGTTTTTCACCTTCAGACACTTTTAGTTGAAAAACCTTCTGTGCAGCAGCTTCCCCCAGACCCCCCCCTTCCCTTTTTCTTACCTGAGCCCGATCCGATCCAGCGACGTACACGAGCGCAGCGGCTCCTACTGCTGCCTCTCTCTTCATTGGACAGATTGATAGCAGCAGGAGCCATTGTGGGGGGGGGAGGAGGAGCCCACGCGGGTAACCCCACACGGGTAGCTCCAGTGAAAGCGGCTTTCCGTTGGGGCACCCGATGAAGAGGAGGGGCCTGGAGCGTGGCGGGGGCACCCCAAAAGAAGATGTTTGGGACTGCTCTGAGCAAAACAATTGCACAGAGCAGGTAAGTACAGGCATGTTTATTTTAATTAAAAAGAAAAACGAAGGTTTACAACCCCTTTTAAAGTTCATTAAAGATGGCTGTATGAGTATGGCTCAGTACAATATACTTAAAAGGTCCAACAGGCATAGCAGTTTATATACATTATGTTGTCTTTTGTAGTCAGAAGGAACTGTGTAACTGGCACTTTGTGCAATCATATTTATCAGGACTAAATGTAATCATGTTCTGAAGGTCTATATGGCGCACATATTAATTGACACTTAATTAGGGGTTGACCAATATCGTTTTTTCAGGGCTGATACTGATACCGATTTTTCGGCTGTCTTTCAGGCTATCAGGCTCCAATAATCTGTTGATTTAAACTTTTTTATTTTTACACTGTCCTTTTGAAAAATAATTTTATCACTTTTATCGATGTCATAAGGAATGTAAACATCTCTTGTGACAATAATAAGCAGTGACAGGTATTTTTTCTGGAGGGATCTGGGGTCTATAAGACCCCAAACCCCTCCTCTGCACTTGAAAGTATTCAAAACGTCAAGATCTGCATTTTTGAATGCTTTCTATTTTTTAAAACTGGCGCCTTTAGGATGCCAGTAATCCGGAAGTGATGTCCTGATATTGCTTCCGGGTTACTAGATCCGAGCAAAGCCGATCTGGCTTTGTTCGGGTTTTCAGCCAGCCGGCGGAGGGAAGGCTGAGCCACATCGTTTTTACAAGAAAGCTGACCGCCAGCTCTAAGGAACAGTACCAGCTGCATGCATCACCCTGGTACAATACCTTGAAACAAAATTGGTAAGTTTGTGACTGATACCGATGCTTCAAAAAAAGTCAATATTGGCCACCGATAATCGGTCGCACCGATAATCGCTTGACCCCTACACTTACTGTGTTGAAACTGTTTTACTATTTTACTGTAAGATACCAAGCAAGGGCTCGTGTAGACTTAGGATTGGGGAGGGGGAGTTTAAAAATGCGCAGTTGAATTGTGTATACCGCATAACCTCTGTCCTGTGTATTCTGTAGGTGGTATATGTTCCATGCTGTGTATTGTTTGCACACTCTGTTGTGTTCTGTGCATGCTCTGTGTTTTGTATGCATTGTACTGGGTGTGGTGCATGTGCTATGTGTTGTGTATATTCCTTTCTGTGTATAATCTATGCTCTTTGAGCTGTAGTGTGCTGTGAATGTATATACCCCCACCCCCTTCACTTCCTGTAGTGCAATCAGTGCAGTCAGTGGACTCCACTAGGGACACAGGCAGATTGGAATCATTTTATCCTTAAAATATATTTATTACCAAAGTGCAAAAGGTATATTAGCAAATGAGAGTCACAGTTACTGTTTAACCCCCTTCCCGACGAGTGTAGGCACATATGGAAGTGGGTCTTTATCCTTGGGGCCACATATAAACGCTGCTGTGTTTGTGCTAAATGGGGAAAAAAAGATACTTTGGTTTATTTACCAAAGCTGGAGAATGCAAAATCAGGCTCGCTTCTGCAGAGAAACCAATCCTCTTCCAGGTTTTTGGTTTCTATGCAGAAGTGAGCCTAATTTTGCATTCTCCAGCTTTAGTAAATCCCAATGTATCTTTCCTTTTTCTTCTTGTTAGAGGAGAAAAGTGTGTGGGAAAAGAATAAAGAACGCAAGAAAGAAAAATGGGAAAAGCCGGGTTAGGGTTTGATCTAGGTCAGTGTCAGAGTGACTAGGTGCACATTACTGCGATCCGATTTTCACAGATTTTCAGTGCAAACTAGAAAAGTGCATCTGTGGGAGGGCAGCTGCATGGTCATAAACCTGTGACCTCCTATCGGTCACCCCTCAGACCTTTTGATTGGTCATATAATTTCTATAAACATCCTTCTCATGGACCAGACAAGAGGAACTGCATCAGAAATTAGGAGTTTTATTTTAACATCAAACAAGGAACATGAGCTAAGATCTATGAAGGCCACTGATTCATCTCATGCTCATTGATTGAACTCTGCTGAACGTACAGAACCAGGTGTCTATTAACCACTTAAGGGCGGGAAGGATTTACCCCCCTTCCTGACCAGGTCATTTTTTGCGATACGGCACTGTGACGCTTTAACTGACATTTGCGCGGTCCTGTGACGTTGTACCCAAACAAAATTTGTGTCCTTTTTTTTATCACAAATATAGCTTTCTTTTGGTGGTATTTGATCACCTCGGCAGTTTTTATTTTTTGCGCTATAAACAAATTTCTTCATCAGTTTAGGCCAATATGTATTCTTCTACTTATTTTTGGTATAAAATCGCAATAAGCGTATATTGATTGGTTTGTGCAAAAATTATAGCATCTACAAAATAGACTTATGGCATTTTTATTATTTATTTATTTTTTTACTAGTAATGGCTGCGATCAGCGTTTTTTTTTTCCGTGGGACTGCGACATTGCAGCGGACAGATCGGACACCTAACTGACATTTTTGACACTTTTTGGGGGAACCAGTAACATTATTACAGTAATCAGTGCTAAAAATATGCACTGCTATTGTACTAATGTCACTGGCAGGGAAGGGGTTAACACTAGGAGGCAATCAAGGGGTAAAATGTGTTCCCTCCCTGTGTGTTCTAACTGTATGGGGGATGGACTGCCTGGGCAAACACACAGATCTTTCTTCCTGTCATCTGTGTGATCTCCCCTGTCAGAACGGAGATCTTCCTTGTTTACACAGGCAGATCTCCTCCGTTCTATCACTGTGGGGAACGATCACGGGTGGCTGGTGGACATCGAGTCCGCCCCACCCGCTGATCGCCGCCCCCCCCCCCAACTGGCCAGTGGGGGTGCGTGCGCCCACAAAAGCCCGTTCCCGCGTCAACGTACATCTACGGCGATTTGCGGGAGCAAGCTGACCTGCTGCAGTATAATGGCGACTGTCATCAAGTGATTAAAGCAGTTTAAAGCCCAAAAGCAAACATTTATTGCAGATTGGGCGTGGTCTGGAGCTGCATGGAGTAGGGTGTGCCGAGTGAGAGCTCCGCTCGATCGATCTCCTTACACTATCCTGGGGTCCCTATCCTTGCTGCTAGACACGCTGCTTGCCCTCTGCTGCCAACTGCAATCCCTCCATCCATGTCTCCGCCGAAGAGAACATCAGAGACCATTGCAAAATTGGGTAAATTCGGCCACGAGGAGCGTGGCCTGCCCTGGGGAAGATGGCGCCTCCCCTCCTCCAGACGCTGAAGCGCCGGTCTCTGCGGAGACTGCCAGAGTCCTAGAAGCCATCTCCCTCTGTCAAACCACTCTCACGGCCCGGATTGAGGAGGTAAAGGTGGATATAGCTTTGATCCGCCAGGATGTCCAAAACCTGAAGGAGAGGGTCACGGAATCGGAGCGCCACATTAGCCGAGTGGAGGGCGATCTGCCGCCATTGCAAGTGACTACTGAACGCCTACAGCACCAACTGAATGCCGTCCTTGCTAAGCAGGACAACATGGAGAACCGGTTGCGCCGGTGCAATCTCCGGTTTGTGGGGCTCCCGGAGCGAGCTGAAGAATCAGACCCCCCTGCTTTCCTCAAAGGCCTACTCACTAAAACCTTTGGCCTTCTCCTCCTCATTTGTGGTGGAGCTTGCCCACCGGCTTGCTGCCCGGCCCCTGCCCGCCGGCGGTCCCCCACGCACTTTTATAGCAAAGCTTCTCAATTACCGTGATCGTGACACGGTCCTGTGGCTCACCAGAGAAAAGGGCAACGTCCCCTTCGGCAGTGGCCATATCGCAGTGTTCCCAGATTTCTCCACTGAAGTCCAGAAGAGGAGGGCCCGCTTTGTGGAGGCTAAACACCAGCACCTCGCCTACGCCATTCTGTTTCCGTCGAGACTCCGGGTGATATGTGATGGCAAGGCGCAATTTTTTGAGGACCCCGAGGCTGTTCTATCCTGGCTGGAGCATCGTGGCGCTGCAGGCCCTGAACTGGCCTAATATTTCTTCCTTATGTACCCTGTGGGCATCCGGCCTTTCTCCAGCGAACGAATACCTCCTCCTGCACTGCCATTCTGTTTGCCCTGCCTCAACGCTGCTAGACTGTGAGTAGACTGAACTTGTAACTCCTGCCCTTTCCTTTCCTTACTCACCTTCCACAGGCTCCTATGGACATCATGTTTTTCCCACATTTGGCAGCCCTTTACTAGCGCCTCTTACCCCCAAGTGCTCCGCATATCGGATGGCTCACCTGCACCCCAAACTGTAACCCCTGCTATATGCACTGTACTTGGCAGGGGCTGTGCGCTCTACAGCAATTATACGTCCCCTGGCCTTTAACGGTCACGCTGATACTAGCAATGACAGACCTTCAAGTTTGGTTTCCCTGGTCAGCTCATGCCCCCCCAGGTTTGGGGCATTACAGCCTGTTGCTTTTGCTGAGCTAGTTCAGAGCAGTTCTGATTTGTTTGTTACTGTTTTATATAACCCATAATACCTTGTTGACATGCTGCTGGCTCTCCTCTTTGCCACTGTTGCACTGCACCCTCACCTGGATTGACACTTCTCCGTGCTATTGGCTTCCCCCTCTATTGCTGGATGTTACCCGGCTCCTGATGTTTCTGAGGAGGGATGAGCCAACATGACCTGTAACAGTGGCATCTCTGCTATACTTTTTTGTTTGCTTCACTGTTATGATTGCTCTAGTATTTTTGCTATTAGCATGTGGTATGAGAATACTGATGTTCCTGTATTATTTGGCGCCCCCTGTGGGTTCGACTGCATCTTACTATAGCCTCCCCCTTAATTCACAATGGCGCCCCTCACCTTTGTGACATGGAATGTCCGGGGCCTATGTGCCAGACCCAAAAGGTCTGCGGTCCTCTCCCACCTGAAGTCTCTACGGGCTGACATTTCGGTCCTGGTGGAGACCCATCTAGTGGGACAGGCGCAACTGGCCCTCAAAAAAACCCTGGGTCGGATGGTTGTACCAAACCCCCTTCACGTCCAACTCCAGGGGTGTCGCAATTCTCGTTGCTAAGACAGTGCAATTTCAATTACATGATCTGCAGTCGGACCCGCAGGGTCGCTTTCTATTTCTTCATGCCACTGTAAACGGGTTGGAGATCCTTCTGTTGGCGTATTATATCCCCCCTCCATTTCAGTTTGGCCCGCTGCAATCAGGAGTAGCCTTTATGGCTCGCCACCCTGCGGTGCCTGCGATCTGGATGGGAGATTTCAATATGGTCATTAACCCATTGGTTGATAGGCAGGGCCCTCACACCTCCTCTTCTGCCATGCCCTCTAGCACCAGATTTGGCAGATTCCTCACAGAATTCTCCCTAGTTGAAACTTGGAGGTACAAGCATCCTGATGCATCCCAATTCTCTTGTTTCACCCCAGCCTGTTCTACTATGTCCCGCATAGATTTGATCCTTGCCACACCTACCCTTTTGCGAATCTCCTTGATGCGGGATTCGGCGTTAGGATATTGTCAGACCACTCCCCATGCTGGATTACCCTCCGCTTGCCTGCTCCCCCGGCGGTGCGGGTCTGGAGGCTGAACCCTATTTGGCTCTCCGTCCTGGCCAACATGGAGGACATCAAGAAGGGAGTGGGCATACTTTTTCCGCACTAATGGTGGTTCGGCCCCGGTTGGCTCTGTCTGGGAGGCCTTCAAGCTCCATGCCCGTATGCATCTCTCGGTACACCTAAATAGGCACAAGGCCTCCTCCGGACTGGTGCTCTGTCAGGTGGAGGGCCGGCTGGAGGAGTTCGAACAAAATTTCCTTAGGGAACCCTCCCCTTCCAATGTTGCTCTATTACGCTCCCAAACTAGACTTGTTGATCAATTGCATTTTGAGAAGGCCAATCGCGGTATCTCTTTCACTAAACAGTGTGTGTACGAGCATGGTGAGCGTGCGGGCAAGTTACTTGCTTACATGGCTCACCTTGACAACAAACCCCCCATAGTCGTGGGGCTCCAGTCAGCTGGAGGCATAATCGCTGACCCCGAATCAGTGGCTGCAGAGTTTCGGTTTTTTTATGCTGATCTATACACATCCACAACCGGCTATGTCGGGGAGGGGCTGACTGTGTTCCTTCAGGGTGTTGAGTTTCCCCAGCTGTCCCCCGCTCAGCGGGCAGTACTGGAGGCGCCTATTATCACTGACTGCATAGAGGAGGTCCTGTCATCTCTCCCTTCCTCCAAGGCCCCGGGGTCGGATGGGCTCCCTATAGTTTTATAGGCAATTCGATGATACACTTGTCCCCAAATTACGAGAATTGTATACACACATCTTTGAATCCTCTACCCTTCCCCCCCTCCATGGGCGAAGCCCTGATAGTGCTAATACCCAAGCCTGGCAAAGACCCTTTATACCCCGAATATTATCGCCCGATCTCCCTGCTTCAATTAGATATCAAGATACTTGCCAAGATTCTTGCCCTCCGCCTCAATAAAGTCATCCTTAGTTTTATCCACCCAGATCAAACTGGGTTTATGCCCAACAAAAACACGGCCTTTAACCTCCGACATTTATTCTTAAACCTCCAGGCACAACATGAGGAAATGGGCCCCAGAGTGGTGGTCAGCCTTGACGTTCGACTCGGTAGAGTGGGACTACCTTTGGGAATGCCTGCGATGCTTTGGATTTGGTCCCAATTTCATCAAATGGCTCAAATTGCTGAATCAGGCCCCCACTGCCCGTATCCAAGTTAATGGCAAGCTCTTGGACCCCTTTCCCCTCACTCGCGGGACCTGCCAGGGATGCCCCATCTCCCCGCTCCTGTATGCGCTGGCCGTGGAGCCCTTGGCTATAGCGCTCAGAGCTCACCCTGGTATATGTGGCTTCCGCGTTGGCCCTCTGGTAGAGAGCGTCAGTTTATATGCTGACGGCATGCTCCTCTATCTGGCGGATGCTGGCCCCTCACTACAAACTGCCCTGCAGCTCATCGAACGATTCGGCACCTTTTCTGGCCTTCACATAAATTGGACCAAATCACTGATCCTGCCGGTTGGTGTCGGGGCCCCCTCATCTGATCAAGCCTCCTTGCCCCTTATTCGTGCTAGCCAAATTAAATGCCTAGGTGTCCAAGTCTCCAGATCTCCCACCGACTATATAACCCTTAATCTTGAACCCCTCTTTGATTTACTTAAAAGCAAGACCCAGGTCTGGTCCCAATTGCCCGTCGGGGTAATGGGACGGATCAATCTAGTTAAAATGATCCTCCTACCCAATAGGTAACCTCTATTTTTTGGCAATTCCCAGTGTGTATCCCACTTCGCCTACTCAAAAAAATGGAATCCATTATCAATACCTTTTATTTGGGGGTCCTCACGCCATAAATTACCCTGGACAGCCCTGAAGCGTCCAACCAATCTGGCGTCGTACTATCTCGCCTCCCAACTCTCCCATTTCTTTCACCTTCACCATACTGATAGAGGTATATTACGCTGGCATGCTCCCAGTCCTCCCACCTGGTGACTCACCCATTTCAGATTTTATTCCGTGAGACCCATAGGGGGTCCCATTCATGCAGCAGTAGCTCTATGCTCTCCCATCACTGTGAAGTCTGGCGACTTGCCACACGGCAAAGCGGGGCCCCCCTCACTCCACTCTCACACGCCCCCAAGGGGACTCCCGGCACCTCCCGGAGCTGTCCTCCGTCCCGGACCGTGGGTTGTGGATTGCCAGGGCCATTGTGTATTTCTCGCAAGTCATCACTGATGGAAACATTAAGACCTTTCAAACCTTGAACGACCAGTACTCGCTACCAAACTTCATGTTTTTTCCGTATCTTCAACTCCTTCATGCTCTGCAGTCCCAATTTTGAGAGGCTGTCCCCCAGCTGGAAATGTTGCCTCTGGTTGACATCCTCCTGGGACAGGACCCCAAAAAGCTCATCTCACTATGTTACAACAGCCTCTTGATCCCTGGGGCCACTGCCTAAGCATACCAACTTAAGTCCAGATGGGAGCCAGACGTGGGCGACATTGCGGATGATGATTGGGAGGAGGCACTAACTGTTTGTAAATTGGCATCCCCCAAACTATCCAACCGCCTCACACATCTCTATATCCTCCACAGGTTCTATATCACACCTCACCGCATCCACAAATATGACCCGAGCTATAGCCCCCTGTGTCCCTGATGTGCTGACCCTGAAGGCTCCTTTTCCCACCTCTTGTGGTCCTGCCCGGCCATCCAGGGATACTGGACACAAGTCACTAAATTCCTGCATGACAAGATGGGCTCCCCTCTAACACACTGCCCGCGTCAATGCATCTTGGGGATCCTTTCCCTCATGAGGAGGAGAAATATATGAATATTTTTCTCCAAGAGACATTATTCCTTGCCAGGATGCAAATAGCTAGAACATGGCTGCGCAGCTCACCCCCCACGATACAACAGTGCATATGTGCGGTAAACGCTGTTCTTCCCTATAGAAAAGCTCTATACACACACAGGGACTGCCCCAAGAAATACCACAACATTTGGGACAGGTGGCTGGAGGACTCCTCCACCTGTGATGCTGTGAATACCTGAGAGCTTACTCCCCCAGATTGATCCCGCACTCTGCCTCACTGTCATGTATGTGCTCTTTATCCCCACAGCAACTATGGTTGTAACTGATGCCTTTACGTGCTAATATGAGATCTTTACCATGCATGTCAAACCTTGTATCCTTCTTGTGGTGCCTGTTGCACTATTTTTACACATTTATATACTTCTCTGATGGTTTTTTTTTTTTTCATACTGAATAAAACCTTTTTATTGCATTAATAAAAAAAATGATATTGCAGCTTACCAATTCTTAAATGTGATGGCTGCATGTGTTTCTTTTTTAGGCTTTCTTTCATTTATTTTCATCTGGTGAACCAGCCAGAAAGTCTATTGTTTTTTCAAATGCACTAGCTCTCCAGCAGAATGTATCAGTGATTACAATGATCAGGTTTTATTTATTCATGCAAAACCGTTATCCCAAAATAAAAAAAACTGTTGTAACTGATTATAAAATGTGAGCTGGACTTTGGCTTCAATTTGTTAGTATATCTAAATGTGCTAATATATTTAACACTCCCCTCCCCCAGACTGACCATGTGGCTATCTACTTTACCTCCTGTGCTCATTCCTCCAGAGTTGACAGATGAATTGTTTTGAACACTACCGTGTTTCCCCCAAAATAAGACCGGGTCTTATATTAATTTTGGCTACAAAAAACACACTATGGCTTATTTTGAGGGGATGTCTTCTTTATTTACGGTATGTACAACAATCTACATGTATTCAAATAAGTCATGTCATCATGATGATCTTAAAGTGGTTGTAACCCTATAAACCCTGTCTTCTCGCTCTCTCCCTGTCAGCTCAGGAGTCAGCATTAGGACCTTCCGTAATCCCAAAAATAAACCTTGGTTAAAGTCATTGTAAAATTATGTAATCCGTTTTGTAAAAAGATTATATAATGTACAGTATGTCTCCTTTTGTAACTTTACTGTAGAAAATACTGTATTTGCAGTGCCACTGGGCGCTCACGTGACATGCCAGAGATTTTCTTCCCCGCTCCGAGCACTGCAGAGGGAGGGTCGCTGACGTCGGCCGGGAAGAAAGGAGACGATCTCCAGCGGGTCATGTGAGTGCCCAGTGGCGCTGTAAATAAGGTATTTTCCACAATAACGTTACAAAAGGAGACACACTGCACATTATATATTTTTTTTAGAAAACGGTTTACATGTTTTTACAAGGACTTTAACTAGGGCTTATTTTGAGGGTAGGGCTTATATTGCAGCCATCCCCGAAAATAGCGCTAGATCTAATTTTTGGGGTAGGGCATATTAAACAGGGTATGTATGTTGGTCCTAAACTTTATTTGTGTTTACTCTAGTGGATGAAGAAGAGGAATATGAATGTGTCAGTGTTCTTAATTCACACACTCAGGATGTGAAGCATGTGGTGTGGCACCCCCATCAGGAGGTGAGTGATAAACAAAGTCTAGAGCATAAATATATCCAGACCTTTTTTATATTCCTGTTCTTGAGAATCTCAAGCCAGTATGGAAATTGCTTTGTTGACATTCAGGATGTCTGCAGTCTTCTTTCTGCAGTGTAGAGAGCAGAGTGCCTTAGACCAGGATTGAGAGCATGGAAGTCATTAGGGATTCCTCTGGATGTGTTTTTCTATCCATTATTTACTGTATGAAATCACAGTTGGGAAATGGGCAGTGCTTAAAATTAAACAGAGGCTTTGTGCTTTTGGCTGAATGCTGACATTGTTGGCACTTTCATAGGATGATAGTTTGTCATTCTTTTAATCCATTTCATCTTTGTGCTACTAAGGCTGAGGTCTATTTGTCTTCAGCTGTTGAGTTTTGGAGTCCCAGATGTACTTACTAATTAATGCTGATAGTGGTAAAAGTTGCATCTTTACTATTGGGGTTCAAATAGAAAAAAGTTCTGAAATATTGAACTTCCCAAAGCAACAGCAACAAAACTTGTTCTAGCAATGCGCATGTGTTGTGCAGATTATACAAAACCAAAGCAGGCATCTCATTTACACTTGTCTTCCTCAGCTCCTAGCTTCTGCCAGCTATGATGACACAGTTAAGTTGTATCGAGAAGAGGAGGATGACTGGGTGTGTTGTGCCACCCTGGAGGGTCACACATCTACAGTTTGGAGCTTGGCTTTTGATCAGAGCGGAGAGCAGCTGGCAACCTGCAGTGATGATAATACTCTGCGCATATGGAGGCAGATTAAGGCTGAAGAGGAGCAAGGTAAGTTTCTTAGTACGGAAGAAGTGTTTTGGAGACTTTTATACCTACAGGTAACATTCTAAAGAGCTCAGCTCATTAAAGACTGGGAGCTAATTCTAGTTGGCAGAAACAGAACATAGATTTTAGCTATACTGATAGAAAATAGTGCTGCTCCTAAGCTTTAGCAAAGTTGTAAACCAGTTAGTGATTTTAAACCTTTAAATTTTTTTAAAATAACAAACATGTTATACTTACCTGCCCTGTGTAATGGTTTTGCACAGAGCAGCCCCGATCCTCTGCTGGGGTCCCCTGTCAGTACTCCTGGCTCCTCCTGCATTCCGAGTGCTCCAAGCCACTTGGTGGTGGGGGGGGGGGGGGGGTTACTCGTGCAGGCTCACTCCCAAGCCCCGCTGCTTGCGTCCATAGACACAGACAGCTGGGATTTGCCCCGCCCCCTCGTCATAGGATCTGATTGACCATTTTGCACTGTGAGAAGGGTGAGAGCCACTGCTCTATTGCACGGTGCTAGATCAAGATCGGGCTCAAGAAATTTTAGGTAGGGGGGATCCTGGACACAGAAGGTTTTTCTTTTTTTTCTCTTTTTCTTTCACCGTAATGCTGAGTATGCATTCAGGTAAAAGAAAAAACACTTTGTATCCGGGCCAATTTTGACACTTCGCTCCTACATGTGAAAATCAACTTTTTTTTTTTGCTAGAAAATTACATAGAACCCCCAAACTTTATATCTTTTTTTTTTTTTTTCTTTTAATAGCAGATGCCCTATAGAATAAAATGGTGGGTGTTGCAAATTGTTATGTCACATGGCATTTGCGCAGCCATTTTTTCAAGCGCAGTTTTTTTGATGGTAAAAAAACCCTTTCGTGAATTAACAAAAAAACACTAAAGTTAGCCCAATTTTTTTTGTATAATGTGAAAGATGATGTTACCCTGAGTAAATATATATCCAACATGTCACGCTTTACAATTGCGCCATGCAAATTGCGTGGAATGGTGGCAAACTACGGTACTTAAAATTCTCCATAGGCAACGCTTAACCACTTCAGCCCCAGAAGGATTGGCCCCCTTCCTGACCAGAGCACTTTTTGCAATTCGGCACTGCGTCACTTTAACTGACAATTGCGCGCTCCTGCGACGTTGTATCCAAACAAAATTGACGTCCTTTTTTCCCCACAAATGGCGCTTTCTTTTGGTAGTATTTGATCACCTCTGTGGTTTTTATTTTTTGCGCTACAAACAAAAAGAGCGACAATTTTGAAAAAGAAAAACAATATTTTTTACTTTTTGCTATAATATCCCAAAAAAGGAAAAAAACGAATTTCTTCCTCAGTTTAGGCCGATATATATTTCTCTACATATTTTTGGTAATTAAAATCGCAATAGGCGTATATTGATTGGGTTGCACAAAAGCTATTGCGTTTACAAACTATGGGAATAGATTTATGCCATTTTTATTTATTTTATTTTTTTTTTTTTTGCGGCGATGTGCGATTTTTTTTTTTATTTTTCTTTATTTTATTTTTTTTATCAGAACTGCAATATTGTGGTGGACAGATCAGACACTTTTTTGGGACCAATGACATTTATACAGCGATCAGAGCTTTAAAAGCCACTGATTGCTGTATAAATGTCATTGGCAGGGAAGGGATTAAACTGTAGGGGGCGATCAAGGGGTTAAGTGTGTTCCCTCACTGTGTTCTAACTGTGTGGGGGCTGGTAGGGACATAACAGATCTAACTGTTCCCGATCACAGGGAACAGTGGATCTGTGACATGTCCCCTGTCAGAACGGAGATCCGCTGTGTTTTTAGACGGCATATAACTACCAGGGTGGCGAGCTGAAACCACACACTGCAGAGCTCAGTGAGGAGAGCTCTGAGACCTGATTGGAGGGATTGGACTCACCCCCCCCCCCCTTCGCACAGGAACAGAGCTGAGGCTGTTAATCAGCTGGAGGCCCCTTCCATGTCACCGTTTTTCTCTGGGTGTCAGGAAAACTTGTCAGAAGTGACTCATGCTGATAGCAGAGGAAGAAAGCAGCAGACAGAAATGACACTTAGTGCGCTGGATTGAGACAAGCATACACCATAGAGGGATATGGTTTGTTCATATTTCATGTCTGAGGATCAGAACCACATTAATGGAAAAGTACTCCCAAAACACAAAATGTAGTAATTCTAGTAGTTGTGAGCATAACAGCTAGTTTAAGTAATGGCGAAAATCCAGTTTTGCACTCTCTTAATCACAGTGTTCTGCCTGGAAAAAAGGTTTCTTTGAGGCTGGATTCACACTTTCTCATTTTACATCATGTCTTTCAATACAAAGTCCTTTGAGATGCATGTTGACCTCCATTTTGCATGGGGAGAAAAACATAAGTATGAATATTTTTTTTTTTTTAACGTGGTTTGTCATTTTTGACACCAGTCCTTTTTGGAGCTTGCATTTTAAAATCTAGCCAGATATTATGTCAGGGCACTGTCAAGTTTATACTGTCTTTATATATAACCCCTCTTTTAACTACTTCAGCCCTGGAAGGATTTCCCAGTTTAGGTTCAGAGCACTTTTTGCGATTCGGCACTGCGTCCCTTTAACTGACAATTGCGCTGTCGTGCGACGTTGTACCCAAACAAAATTTGCGTCCTTTTTCTTCCCCACAAATAGAGCATTCTTTTGGTAGTATTTGATAACCTCTGCGTCATTTCTGATCACCGCTATAAACAAAAGAAAAGCGACAATTTTGCAAAAAAAAAAAAAAAACATTTCTTGCATTTTCAAAAAAAAAAAAGAATATAAAAAAACATTTTTTTTCATCGGTTTTGGCTTATTCATATTCTTCCTCATATTTTTGGTAAAAAAAAAAAAAATCGCAATCGGCGTATATTGATTGGTTTGCCCAAAAGTTGCCGCATTTACGAATGATGAGAATTCATTTATGGGGCTTTCCCGTTTTTTTTTTTTTTTTTCTTTTTTACTAGTAATAGCGGCGATCTGCGATTTTTATCGGGACTGCGATATTGCGGCGGACATGTCGGACCATTTTGACACTTGTTTTTGGGACCATTGGCATTTATATAGCGATCAGTGCTATGAAAATGCATTGATTACTGTATAAATGTCACTGGCAGGGAGGGGTTAACCTGCAAGGGGCGCTCTAAGGGGTTAACTCTGTTCCCTGTGTATGTTCTAACTGTATGGGGGCTGGGCTGGCTGGGGGAGGGGAGTGATCGCGGCATCCCTTCCCCCTCTGTCAGAACGGATATGTGTGTTTACATACAAGGACCTCCGTTCTGTCACTGCGGGGGAGTAATCGCGGGTAGCCGACGGACATCGAGTCTGCCCTACCTGCTCCCTGGCTCCCCCGGAACACAGATACTCGCGGCCGCAGTCACTTGACGGTGTTTCACGATAGCGAGTCAAGTTGCTGCTGTCAAGCTACAGCGGGCGGTCAGCAACTGATTAAAGTGTTTCCAGTCTAAAAGTGGACCTAAAATGTACCACAGCATGACTTTTGAAAACATATAGTATATTTCACAGGTAAGCCATTAGCCCCCAGACCTATGCATACAGCAGTTTCAGTGAGCTTATTACCACTTCCAGGTCCCACAGTGCAGTGCATGTACCTCGGTGATCTCATGAGCAATGTCTGCATTGTACTAAGGAGGACGGCAGGTCCAACTTGTCAAAGTGTACAATATTTCCAGAGTTCAGGCAGAAAAAAAAAATGAAATGGTTAATTTGTCATTGTATTTATTACAACAGGCCTAACTGGGGCCCATCTTCTTAATGAAGGGCTGAAGTTGTGCTAAAGCCTAAATGTTTAGGCATCAGTATTCCCCCCCTCCCCCCCCTTTTTTTAATTATCTGAGCCTTCATTCCTTCCAGCGAATTCCCAACAGATGGTCAATAGGACCCCTAAGACCCCTCTCACACTAAGGCGCTTTACAGGCGTTTTGCCTGTAAAGCGCCTCTAAACTGCCTGCTAATGTACCCCAGTGTGAAAGCCTTAGTGCTTTCACACTGGGATGGAGTGCTTGCAGGACAGAAAAAAAACTGCTGCAAGCAGCATATTTGGGGCAGTGCGGGAGCGGTGTATACACTGCTCCTCCACAGCCCCTGCACATTGAAATTAATGGGCAGTGCTTCCAAAGTGGCTTTTAACCACTTCTTAGGGGTTAAAAGTGCCCGCTGCTGCCCAAATAGCCGCGCCAAAGTGTGAAAGCAGCCTTAAGGTAAGCATGCCCGCTAAAGTCTAAAGTGAGTTTCTGGCAGATCTACAGTGAGCACTGTTAAACATTTTCCTCCTAAAGGAGAAGAGTTACAGCACAAACTCAATTTGGGCCCAGGACCCTGCAGGGTGCCTTAATTTTGTATAGAGGAATATCTGGATCCGTGGGCGTAGAAGAAAAGTACAAAGCAACTGTAGGCGCTCTGAAAGACCTCAAGGCTAAAGACAACAAGCTGATCCTCCATATGCAGGGTAGTGCATGTTGGGGTAGATTTACTAAAACTGGTGCACTCAGAATCTGATGCATTCGTGCATGGTAGCCAATCCGCTTCTAACTTCAGCTTGTTCACTTAAGCTTTGGCAATAATACCTGGAAGCTAATTGGTTTCTATGCAGAAGCGAGCCTGATTTTGTACTCTCCAGCTTTAGTAAATAAACCCCAGTGTGTCAATAAGGGATTAAAACACCTCTTGACATTTTGAGGTGATGGCAGGAAACTTATGTCCCTCAAAACCATTTTCATCAGAGAGGCCATGGAGATTTTAGACCTGAGTTAGAAGGTTAATGCAACCAGTGGCTCCTCTTGTTCTAATGCCTCAGGGAGATCACAGATAGACTATGCAGGGGAAGGTGCAGAAGTGCAATTAGAACTTTTTGAGGTTGGAATCCATGAGAAATTGGGTGACAAAGTCTTGTATGACTGCAATAGCAGCTCCTGACCACAAAGTAGGAATCTCCACTTCAGGAGAGCCCAAGGAGATTCTGATGAGATGGACCCTTTAACCATTTTAGTCACTGAATTAGAGATGTCAGTGCCCTCCGAGGGTACAGAATAAACATCACTGCAACTGTTAAAGCCTGAGAGTTTGGGTCCCCTGTGATAAGATACAGACAAGTTGTAACCATCTGGCTGTAATGAAAATAGGGTCAAGGTACGAGGCAAGGCCTCAGGTATTCACAAATCCACGGAGCTGGTGGCTAATGAGGGTTGGATGGCCACTGCATGCATGCAGTAGGAACAGACCTGAGATCAGTTCCTCATTGTGCTTTTGCAAAGCAGGAGCAGCAGCTGAACAATGCTTCCTCAACTCTGGTGGAAAAGAGTGTAGAAAGTGCGTGCGACAACCATGCCACCCAGCGGATGTCATCAACCCTCATTCCTTCATTGTAGCAAGGATCTCAATTGAAGTCAACTTGAGAAAAAATAAATACACAGGAAGGAAAACGAGATTCCCTGACATCCAAGCTAGATCTCAAAGCAGCCAAGACAGACAGCCTGATCTTTGGGGTTAAACAAGACAGTTTGACTAGAACAATTTGTTTCATGATGACAGAATGTCAAACTGCAGATTCCTGGAAGGAATTGGGCAAATGGAACTGCTGGGAAGGAGGCTATTATTAGCCCCAAGAGTTCCATGCAGAATTGGAGAGTTGAACGGCTGCTGGACTGAATGCACAAACTGAAGAGTCTGAAGTTTTTTTCTGGGGAAGGAACATTCTGCTGCAGAAAGTGTCCAGAAACAGCCCGATATACTACAAGCGATGACTTCTGGAGGTTCATGATCTATCCAAACCTTTGTAACATCTGAACAATCAGAGATGCGTGGTCTTACTGGGCTCCCACCAACTGTTACCTTAAGAGGCGGTCATTCAATTAGCTGACTATTGGGATAACTCAAAAGCATGAAGTGGCCAGCACTTTGAAGAAGAAAAACGTTCCTCGGCAGGGACTGGGGCAATGAGGTCCAAAAGTCCAGGGATAGTGCCTGATAGAGATCGGCAAGGTGCTGAATGGACTAAATAAAGCTTGTACCATAGGACACCACCCAGGTAATAGGGATTCAGGATTTCAGAGCATGTAGAAAAGTCAAGAAGAGATGTCCCCACATTATAAAAGTAGGGTGCTCCTTCATACCCGAGGATGGCTTCTCTGTGGATTTAGCAGAATCGGAATGCCAAGCTTGAGTGGGTTTCGTCTTGGAAGATTCTATGCTTTAGGAATTTTCCACTGGGGAATAGGAGCCAGAGACACCTGGTCTATGTGATAGATAAGCAGTGGTCAGATCCAGTTGAACAAATTTGGACCAATCAGACATTGACAGAGAACTACAGTCAGAACTATCTAAAACATAGCCTTAGAAGAAGCTTCCAGACTCTTTATCAGTGGGATCCTTAAAGGAAGAGGGGTTCTCCACTGCTTTGATAGTTGCCTTGCTAAGGAAAGAAATGGCCAGATCCAAAGTAAGAACAGACCACTTTTGACAAACCAAACTCCTTATTAAACAGTTAAAGAAAAGAAGCATTTAGCAAGAGCAAAAACCCGATTTGGGGGTGATTGCAAGTCTTCACGCAGAAACAATCTAAAGAGTGGGTGTAAAGGTTTTTGAAACCTCAGGGAGCCCTGTAGGACCCAAGGCCAAATTACATTAGTGGAAGCGACAAGCTGATCTTTCAGCTTCAGAGCATTGTGCAGTGCATTAAAAAGGGGCAAAATAGTCTCCAACTTAGGAGTGACACCAGCCGGCTGCGTGTCCCGAGACGTGAGCAACTTGTGTGCGTGCCTGGTGGCTTGGAAGTGGTTAAGAGCACACAAAGTATGCCAGGGAGTGTGCAATCAGACAGAAATCCACTGGGTAATTAGTGCAAAGTTCTGCATTAACAAAGTAAATTGGCACAGGGTAATTAATAAAAATTCAGAGTCCCTGGTGCCCTGGGAATGTGCACCGTAGCGAATACAACCCCAGTTAAATAAAAAAAAAAAAAGTTGAGAGTGGGATTAACTAAAACTGTGGAGTGCAAAATTTGATGCAGCTCTGCATAGAAACCAATCAGCTTCAAGTTTTTTTTTTTTTTTTTTTTTTTTTTTGTCAAAGCTTAATTGAACAAGCGGAAGTTAGAAGCTAATTGGCTACCATGCAGAGCTGAACCAAATTTTGTACTCTAGTTTTAGCAAATGAACCGCACTGTGTAAAATATACATAAGAAGAGAATGCAACGATTTGTAAATCTCATAAACCCATATTTATTCTAAATAGAAAAGATAAAACATATGAAATGTTTAATATAACATTAAAAGATGCAGCGCAATATAAATAAATAAAATGAAAAGTTTATACAGTCCATATGTATCAGGAAGGCTAAAAACCATATAGAAGATAACATAAGTAGTCTCCAAAGGAATCAACTCTGAATAAAGTGCTTCGCCCCTTCACTGGTGGTAACAATGCACGCTCACCTCACTGGAAGTCCCCAGTTTCACTAGAGGGTCATCCGTGCCTTCCCCTAGGGGAAAATATGTTGGTGGCTATTAGATCACAGAACCGCAGACAGGAATAGGAGAGCTGTCCTCACACCACAGCCGCTCCGCTCCTTTCTGACAGGGTCCCGTCCTCCCACAGCCAGCCGGCATAGGTAAGCTCAGCAGGCTCAAACAGGGCCAGGCAACCCAAATATGTAAGAAACAAGCACAAGCTAAGGTCTCACTGAGTAATCAGGTTGGAGCTTTCCGTGACGTCGCCCGCTGTCTGTCCACAAGATATGGAGATGCAGGTAGAATATGGCAATAAATGTCTTACCTGATTACTCAGTGCTTCTTTCTATGCCCCCTAGTGTTAACCCCTTCCCAGCCAGGGACATTTACACAGTAATTAGTGCATTTTCATAGCACTGATCACTGCATAAATGTCAATGGTCCCAAAAAAGTGTCAAGTGTTTGAACATGTCCGCCGCAGTGTTGCAGTCCCGCTAAAAATCGCAGATCGCCGCTATTACTAGTGAAAAAAATAAATAAATAAAAACCCCAAAAATTAATTCTCATCGTTCGTAAACGTGGCAACTTTTGCGCAAACCAATCAATATACACTGTGTGTTTTTTTTAACCAAAAATATAAGTGTGTATATATATATATCGGCCAAAACTGATGAATGAATTTGTTTTTTTTATATATATATATATATATATAATATATATTTTTTTTTTATTCTTTTTTGCATATGTATTTTAGCAAAAAGTAAGAAATATTGGGTTTTTTGCAAAATTGTTGCTCTTTGTTCATAGCGGTGATTAGAAGTGATGCAGAGGTGATCAAATACCACCATAAGAAAGCGCTATTTGTGGGGGGGGGGGGGGGGGGGG
>BLSH010213051.1:876802-892453 GCA_018402905.1 Glandirana rugosa | reverse complement strand
GACAAACGTTCTCGACGAGAGAGACACGTACTTTACCACTGTATTAATGTGACTTACGTCTCTCGCACGCTCGACAGTCTAGAAGTTCAACTACAGCCTCCACCCACCCTGGATTGTCCATAGTTTGCGGTCGGTTACCCTATCCCCGCCACAAACTATCGACAAGCAAGGGCGGGTGGAGGCTGGAGTAGCACTTCTAGACTGTCGAACACAGAGAGAGACGTAAGTCACATTAATGTACTGTCAAAGTACGTGTCTCGTCGAGCATGTTCGTCGCACGAGACACATTACATTTAGACGATTAGAGAAGACGGTCACGGCGTACGATCACAGTGGTTAGTCACGACGGACTACTGAGGTACTACTGGTGAGCAGTCTTTTTATAATGTGGATCATGTGTTTCCTGTTAGGTGGGAGGAGCCTCTCTCTCTGTAAGCCGTCCTGGAAGATGACTTGGAAAATGACAGTTTTTAAAAAAAATATTTATATTTTTTATATACAATTGTCATATGCAGCCTACCTGTGCACTCACAGGCAGCACTGATTGGTGACACTAGCATGCGGCACTGGCAGAAGAGATTAGCAGATTTACATTACACAGAGCACGCTGCTTGTACGAGCTGCTCTGTGCATGAAACTGTCATGTAATTACACTGAATGCAGAGAGAGACACAAGCTGTCAGATCTTCACGATGAGGTCGGAGGTGGGCGGGAACGAACAGCTATCAAACACCGCCCCTATCCCATTGGCTGGCGTTTGATACCTGTTAGGTCCCACCCACCTCCGACATCAACTTGAAGATCTGACAGCTCGCACGCTCTCTGCATTCAGTGTAATTATGTCACCATTTCATGCACAGAGAGAGCAGCTCTTGCAAACAGCGCGTGATGTGAATCTTCTCATCTCCTGCATCCATTGGGGGGCATGTGATGCACACATATCCACGCAATGGACGGTACCCGGGGCGAATCCCCACCCCCTTTCGGTATTGGGCCGGTTTTTGTTTTGGCCGATGCCGAAAATGCTGATAATTTTCGGCAGCCGAAATTTCAGTGCATCCCTACTCAAAATAAGTCCAATAATTAAAAGCTGTTTGGACAGGTGCAGTAAATGCTAATAAACATAACCCTTGACTTCCGAGAAGGGAAACTTAGACAAAGCATGTCCAGGGAAAAAATAATGAGGTAATCAAAAAGGTAGTGTGATACCAGACAGACAGCAAACCTCCAAAAAAGATACCCAAGTATGTCAGAGCTCTCATGGTACATATGTAAATGGGGAGAAGAAGCCCTGACAATGAAACTGAAGGGCATGCAAACCCATGTATAGGGAAGTGATAGGAAGAGGTGTGGTCACCACACTGCCTAACTCAATATAATATTTGATATTCTACCAATCTATCCAACCTTTGTAAAACAAGAAAAGAATGCTCTGTCTAGAAGCAAGGTAAGGAATCCTTGTATTAGTACTAAGAATATTTTCTGATAGAACAAAAAATAATGTTTAGGGAGACTCCCTCATAAGCCAGTAGAGGTTTATCTTCAGGTAAATAGATCCAACTAAATCCTCTGGACATGCACTGTCCTTAGGGGAATTTTGTAGCAGGGTGGCGTGAATCGAATCTGCTGATAAGACACTTTCTGGCAAGGAAGGAAATGTACTCCCGTATACAACCCCTTGCAAAAAGTATGGAATCGCCACTCTTGAAAAATGTTCATTCAATTGTGTAGAGAAAAACTAATTACAGGCATGCCTCAAAACGATTTACATTTAACAATCCAACCCTTCTGGCTTGAAGAAACAGTTAAAAAAAAAAAAAAAAAAAAGAAATCTGTATCAGTTGCAACTGTTTTTGCACATCAAGCAGAGGAAAAAAAAATAATGCAATCAGTCAATTCTGAGAAAAATATGTAATCAATATGTACTTTGTGGTTCTAAAACATCTGATTACATCCTGAAAAATGTCATCATCACCAAACATCCTATCAATTGATGATCAATAAGAAAAGAGTCCAAAATCTCAATATAAACTTGTGCCTTTATTGAAGATTTAATAACTGTCATCTCCCCCGTACCTTTACCTGACATGCAACCCCATATCATCAATGATTGTGGAAATGTTCATGTTTTCTTCAGGCAGTCATCTTCATATATTTCATTGGAACAGCACCAAACAAAAGGTCCAGCATCATCACCCTGCCCAATGCAGATTCGTCACTGAATATCACTTCCATCCAGTCCAGGACTGCTTTCCTTTAGCCCACTGTAACCTTGTTTTTTTTTTTTCCGATTTAGGTGTTAATGATAGTTTTCGTTAGTGCAAATCAAATGGGAAGGTTGTTGAAGGGAAGTGTAGTGGTAGACCAAGGAAGACATCAAAGGGGTCAAGATAGAGAACTTAAAGCAATATGCCTTAAAAACTGAAAATGCACAACAAAACAAATGGTCAGAAACTGGAGTCAATGTCTGTGACCGAACTGTAAGACATTGGCTAAAGGAAATGGAATTTACATACAGAAAAGCCAAACGAAAACCATCACCTAAACAGAAAAAAACAAGGTTACAGCGAGCTAAAGAAAAGCAATCATGGACTGTGGATGACTGGATGGAAGTGATGTTCAGTGATGAATCACGAATCTGCACTGGGCAGGGTGATGATGCTGGAACACTTGCTTGGTGCCATTCCAATGAAATGTATGAAGACGACCGTCTGAAGAAAACATGCAAATTTCCAAAATCATCAATATGAAGTTCCATGTCAGATAAAGGTACAGGGGAGAGGACAGTCATTAAATGCACAAGTTTATATTGAGGTTTTGGACACTCTCATACCATGAATAGGATGATTGGTGATGATGACATTTTTCAGGATGGAACCTGATGCAGATGTTTGTTTTAGAACTGCAAAGTACATGGTAATTCCATAATATTTTCCTCAGAATTGAGTGATTCCATATTTTTTTCCTCTGCTTGATCTGCAAAAACAGCTGCAACGGACTAGTTTTTCTTTCTTTTTTTTTTTGCTTTGTTTCTTAAAGTCAGACGGTTGGAATGTTAAATGAAAATAGTTTTCATGCATCTAATGTTTTTTTTCTACACAATTAAACAAACGAACATTTTCCAAGAGTGGCGATTCCATACTTTTTGCCAGGGGTTGTAGGATTCGCATTGCGCTAGTGGGATGATCAGAAGAGGGGATCCAAAGACAATATATAGACACTAGGATGGATGGCATGAATAGAAAACATTAGTCAAGCAGTAGAGGTCAGATAGACAGACTAACTATCTGTTCCAGAAAATCGGACTCAAAGAGTAGGTAATATGGTACATCCATTAGGGTAGCTTTCCTAGGAAGGAGGAGGAGGGAAGAGGTGTGTCTGACTGACAGATGTAGAGTGGAAACTACAGGGGGGAACTTAAACATGCAAGGACAAAATTTTACAAGGAATTCATGATCAGACAAAAGATAGACGACTTGCTTACTATGCAAAAATAGAGAAACAGGAGTTCTGCTTCAGAAATGATCTTAGGGACATAAGAATATTGTTATAGAAGCAGGCAAACCTAGAAAATGTAGCTTGCTTTATTTTATATTGAGAATCAGCAGCAAGTGGAGAGGGCAGGTGCAATTTAGGATTTTACAGCTAAGGCTGAAGTACAGGAAATGTATGCAGCAAGCACGACAGGTCCTTCAGAGAAATCAATGGCAAAATCCACCTAATCACATGCAAATATCCAAAACCTGGCATTTACTAGAGTACAAATATTGTGAACATTATTGAGACTTTGATTTACCACTGAAGAAAGTAAAATGCAGATGTGAAAAAGAGGATGGCACTTTTATAACTACAGCAAATGACATAGGGAGACACAGTATCATTCTCCACTTTATTAACATACCTACTTAAGATGAACAAGACTCACCTTAGCTTTCTGCTGTAATGTCAGCCTTTTGATGGAGATTAGGCTGTTGGATTTGGCATCACCAATCACAACCCACCAGCCTTCTTCACGTTTCTGAAAAGATTCCAGTAGACACATTTTACAGCTCTAGTGTATACAGTACTAATACACAGGTTATTGTGTACAAACAAATGTTCCTGAACCCCGTAATATAAAATTATTTCATCTGCACCCCCCACCAGGCCGTGCTTACAGCTTATAAGTCATCTTTTACATTAAAATACTGCCACTATATACCCTTTTGGATGATCTGTATACCACGGTTTCCTGATAACCTGCAGAGTGTATGCAGAGCGGTGTCAGTTAGGAGGAGATTTCCACTACAGCCTGTTGACACGCCCACATGTGTGATGTAAATATGTGACCTGGCTAGCTCTGATCAACAAGTAAATGTTCTCTCCAGCATAAAAAGGCAACTGAGCATGTGCAGGTTGGCTACACTGCCTGTGTTAGCTTGTGTTCCCTAGATGGACAGTGCAGAGGGAAGGATCTATTGCATACAGGATAAAACAGCCTTTTTACACAAAGCAGAGGATTAACCCCCTAAGTTTCACAGTGAGTTTAACAAGCATGCTTTACTGCATATACAGACTGATTTTACTGTTGTGGATTTAGTAACACTTTAATAGCTGGAATTACTGTTAAAATGAACCTGTACCATTTAAAGGTAATGTTTGCTGGGTAGCTCATATCCTCTGCTACTGATGCTTTCAATAGCTTCCCTCAGAGCCCCTCCAAAGACCCTGTGTAATTGCCACTCTGGACCCCAAACTGGAACTTACACAAGGTTAATGGCTCTACCCAGCCCCCACACAACCGGCAATTGGCTGTGCAGATGTGTGGAGCAGCTATAATGTGGTAGAAAGGACCACCATACCGGGATGTACAGCGTGTTACATGGAGGGCTTCAGCAGGGGAACACAGGGTAGGTATGCATCAGCATAAAGAGAAGTGGGCTATCAAATTAATCGGTTACAGGTTTGCTTTAATTTGTAGCTGCAGCCATTTCATATATTCTTATTAGGTGGCAAATATATCAGTGTGATACAAAGCGCATGGCTTTTTTCAAAAATCAAATCACTGCAACAGAACATTCTTGTGATATGTAGGAAAATTGTTTCAACCAAGATAAAAAATTTAGATCATGATCACAACCATTTTCCTCCAAATTTTATGCACACTTCCAATGTATAAAAAGTAGTTCATTATAAGAGGGAAAAAAGCCTACTAGACTAGTTTGAAAAAGAATGAGTAGTGCAAGTCTGAACTACATGGTGTGGTTACTGGCAGTAGGTATCATGGAGATACTCCCATTTCAAAACCGGCTATATTTATATTATAAATTGAAAGTACTCAATTATACAGCTACCTCATGGTATAAATGACACCCTAACTTTAAGGTGTAAAATATTGTTAGGATAAAACATACCTGGGGGAATAAGGGAGCAATTACAGGACCTGTAACTTCCTCCTCCCGTTCCAATTGCACAAGCACCACAACAGCACCACCACTATAAAAGGAAAAAACAAACATGATATTTCTAATACAAGTGCATTCATTAGCTAAATAACATTACTTCATAGCTATATGTAGATAACCATTGATGACCTGGTCAAAATTAGTTTAGTGTGTGTCCTTGTTGGTCACCACCTGCCCAACATCTGAGTGGAAAATTGTTGGCCAAACAGCGCCTGCATCCAATCAGATGCAGACAATGTTCTGGTATTTTGACAGCTGCCAGGCTGCGCAGAGAAAAAAATACTACTACTAATCTACCTATATGGCCAACTTTAACCATGCCATGTACATTTGCTATGGTTGCCCACAGGAACCATATCTTGGATCATCTGAAATCTGTGAGGTTAATATAGGTGGCTTCTCCAGATAAGCCCCTTTCCACTGATGTTTATTTCATTCCCATTATCTTCTAGTGCGCATAATGCAGGTAGCTTGCACATACCATTCATAGCTCTCTTAAACTGAAGCATACCCATGTGCTTTGTAAATCACTCACCTCCTAATAATGTCCTTCTCTGCCACCTCATAAGACAGCTCAATATTAGGATAGCGGTTACAGAACCTGGCCACATCTGCCATCTGAGAATCCGTGAGTTCTAGGAGTTCTGTGCGATCTTCATCTTCCATCTCCATGATATCAAATACGCTTTCCACTCCCTGGAAGACACCAAAATATCAACTGCTTTTGTACCAAAGTTGTGCTCTTTGCATACTACAGCCAGTTCCGCAAGTATAGCTATTACCTTATCTGTGCACCTCTTGATGTGCTCAGAAGTGAAGTGTGGCAACTGTTTCAAGTAAGAGTCCTTAGACCACATAGCTTGTGTGACCATTTGTGCCAATTCCATAGCAGCGAGGGCTGGACTGAGCCAGCCATTACTGGAAAGCACATCCACACATGCCTGGATAAGTCGGATTGCCTGGAACAGTAGATAGAAGAATGAGTACTCATCCCTAAAAAGAGCACATGATCAGTTAAATATCTGGAAGTGCTCACTCACCTTACTAAGGATCTCTTCTGTGTCTGACTGGAGCTCTGCACTCAGTTGCATGCGGGAGAGGTGAGCCTGGAGCAGCAGGTTAGTCTTCACATGGGGGTCATTGAATTTGGGATTGGTCAGTTTGTGGGGGACTTTCTGTGAGAGCTGGAGAATGACAATGTATATCAGAACAAAGATTCACTAATGACAGCTGTTTTATCAGTATTTAAATCTAATAATGACTCCACAGACTTTCCTACAAGCTTACTCACTTTGTCATACTTAAAGCATAGCTAAACCTAACTTGTAGAAAACTGAGCAAGCAGCTCTTTAGAAACGACATGCTATGTCTCTTCTGCAATAATACGCACTTACCTGCCTGCTTGCAGTCTTCTATTGAATGTACACTGAGCTGCGCATTCCCGCCACACTTTGGCTGAGCCAGAATGACCAATACCTATGCACACAATGACGTCACCCCCGGCTAATTAAGAGGCCAATAACCTGGCACAGGAGAAGACAGCAGCCAGCAAGGGATGTAATCGCCACATTGCTGGAAGGTGGAGGGGAGTATATTCAGGAATTTAGCTTGGCTTAGGGTCAGTATTGGTGCAGGGCTCCCTAAATAAAATGGTTTCTATACACTAGGCAGTTTGGCACTTTTTAATCAGCTTTCAAGTACAAATGATTCCTAGATTCAGCAATCAAATTAATAAAAAAAAAAAAAAGGGGTGGTAAATAGAAGTCAAAACCATCTTAAAATCTATTTTAATCCAACAAATAACTTTTATTAATGTAGCGAGGCATGTAGTAACATACTGTGTCACATGTACACTTCGATTAGATTCCTCAGTTTACAGGTTATGCATCCACATATCTTGGTACTGAGATTAATAATTACAGAGTAAACAATACTTCTTAAGGTTTTGTAGGGGTGATAAGGGCCTCCGCAACTAAAGGGGCTAGGTCCATATGGAGATGGTGTTGAGGTAGGTATAATTTTGGAGCCCAATGACTATCCCATGTCGCGTCGACCATCAGTCCCGGAACCCCGTCCATACCAATCGACCGTGGACGCTGATTCCAGCCACCTGTCCCAAACTTTATGGTACTTACGGGGGCAATTTCTATGTTGGTATAGGAGTTTTTTTATATGGGAGAGTTTGGTTGACCGACGCCATCCATTCCTGGAAAGTTGGTGTCGCTGCCCTAAGCCATCTGTGGGCAATTAATAGTCTAGCAACATATAGTGTTTCTTGCATAAAAACAAGTAGGTGTCTGTTTTGTTCCTGCTCAGGTAAAAGACCAAGCAGGCACTGTTTTGGGCATAGAGTCAGTGGGGAGCCCATGACGTTGTGTAAGAAGTAAACTATTTGCTTCCAGTATTGTTGAATTGCTGGGCAGGCCCAGATGAGGTGGAAGAAGGAGCTATTACTGGCCACGCATCTTGGGCAGCGAGGGTCCTGTTCAGGTCTGTACCTGGCCACATCTTAAAGTCTTTTTAAAGGATATTTTAATCAATTTGCACCCCCCTTTTGTAAAGTTTGTATGCTTATAACCTGGAAATGTGGTTGAAGCGGATTGGTCAGGCGTTAGATTTGTCCATAAACTGAATTCTCCTTTTTCTTCTGCTATGGGAGTATCAGATAATGAAAGGAAGAATTGAATTGCCTATTGTAAGTCAAGACAGATAATTTTTGTTTGACGCGCCTAAAACTAAGGCCACATCACTACATATGAGGCAACAAATGTCAACGCCACATACTTATTACACGTGACTTCCTACCTGTCGCAGCAGGTTGTCCTCCCGGTGACGGATGGGTATACTTTCATACTCTGCAGCATTTGAAATGATCTCAATCAATCCTCGAACCTTCGTCTTGGCATTCAAAGACATGCTGAAGAGCTCTGAGTAATAAATAAAAATAAGGAATGAGGGGAGAGAACAGAAAAAGGATTGACTAATACAGTGGTGTCAGCAACCTGATAAGCTTAGCCGAAGCAACCAGATTTCACCTTCCATCAGACTGCAGCAGTCAACTTTTGGCAAATTTACTTTGCTCTTATTAAGCAATTACGCTAAAGAATATGAGGTGGAAAGGGTAAAGGACAGATGCTTACCAATTGTGGTATAGTTAATGTAATAATAGGCCGCAATCATGCCCAGATTAAGCGGAGCCACATCCATTTCATCTTCAATGCTAATGCACTTGGATTGTTCTAGGTCACTGAGCGTTTGTTCTACCAGTTCTGACAAGTGATCTGACAGATGTCTATGGGAAACACCTGAAAACGGCATGTTCATAGATCAGGTTATAAATTGACAAAACAACTCTGACAACTCTTAGAATCAAATATTAAATGAGGTAAAGTATTTGGCACTTACCAAAAGAAACACACTTTTAAAGAATATTGATCAGTACTTTCAATACACATTTGAGAAGGAAGACATTCAGCCATACACATGTAAATACTTGTTCATGGCAGTTTATTGTGACCGTAAAACTAGCCCCAATCTAGCTCCTTCTGACAAGCTCTATCCCATGAGGGGCTTAGTTTGGACATGGATCACTTGTTGGAATAAACTTCCATGGGTCAAGACTTCCTGGTGTGTGGCTGAATTTCTTCTTTTCCAGTTAGGACTGGGGAGACCCTGAACAGCCGTGCAGTGATAAAGGCAAAAGATTGCTTATTCTCATCTTGGGAGCAGTGAGGGCCTTTCATATGCTCCTGTAATACCCCAAAAGAATATTGCTGACACATGAAAGTCTTTAATCACTTGCCTCACAAGCCAATTTTGACACTTATTTCCTACATGTAAAAATCATCATTTTTTTTGCTAGAAAATTATTCAGAACCCCCAAACAATAAATGTTTTTTTTAGCAGAGCCCCTAGGGAATAATATGGCGATGGTTACAACTTTTAATGTCGCACGGTATTTGCACAACAATTTTTCAAATGCGTTTTTTTTTTTTGGGGAAAAAAAAAAAAAACCTGTTACATGAATTAAAAAAACCCCACAACACTAAAGTTAGCCGGATTTTTTTGCATAATGTGAAAGATTATGTTACGCCGAGTAAATAGATACCAAACATGTCACACTTTAAAACTGCGCACACTTGTAGAATGGCACCAAACTTTGGTACTTAAAAATCTCCATCAGTGACAATTGAAATTTTTTTTACAGGTTACCTGTGTTTAACGTTACAGAGGAGGTCTTGGGCTAAAATTATTGCTCTCGATCCAACGTTCGTGGCGATACCTAACGTGTAGTTTGAACACCATTTACATATGTGGGCGCAATGTACCTACGCGTTCGCTTCTGGGGAAGGTGGCGCTTTAATTTTTTTTTATTGTTTATTTTACTTTTATTTTTAGATTTTAACACTTTCCCTTTACATTTTTTTTATCACTTTTATTCCTATTACAAGGAATGTAAACATCCTTTGGAATAGGGCATAGCCGATCCTCTTTACAGCGAGATTGAGGGTCTATAAGTACCCAGATCTTGTCTCTAGGCTGGAAAGCCTGAGATACAAAAAAAAAAAAAAAAAAAAAAAAAAAACGATCTCGGCTTCCCAGCAGAAGAAATGGCAGTGTTACCATTTCTAGAGGCTAGACGTGACGTCATAACGTCACGCCCGGCCTCCAAAGGTCATAGAGATGACCATCTGGTCCTCAGTCAGCTCTATGGCAAAGGGCCGCCACAGGCCGATTCATTCTCCGGCTTGCCAATGACATGACCGAGTCGGTAGAAGCACCCCAGGGTGGCGGGGGGGAAGGTCTCCTCCTATCGCCTTAAAAACAAACATTCAAGCGGCTGAACAGCTGCTATGATTGTTTTTATGGTGCAGGGAATCGGTGGCAGCAAAAGATTCTGTATGATGCCTGCAGCAGGCATCATTCAGATACCCCCACTCAAAGTCCATGACATCATTGCGTGGGAAATGGTTAAGAATTACACAGAGGATTAAAGTTCGACGTACTTATGTTGAATATTATGGAAGTACATTTTTTTTTACCCTAAGCACTATAAATGTATTATGTTCTAATCAGATACTTCCATGCAGTATAGATTTAAAAAACAAAGATCGATATTGTGGCAATGGCATTACAAAGAAACTTGTCCAGCTAACCCTCTGGCAGCACATAGTCCGCGCAGAACGCATACACAGGACTAGATCTCTCAACTGTTTTGCTTTGGTTTTTTAGATTCGGTACCTGTATATGTGGGTATGAGGTTAGGAAAATCAAGGAGTAAGAAAAACTGATTGTGCCCCTACACTTTACAGCCAGTGACTCACTCTAAAAATGGTGTATGCTTGCAGCGGATATACTATTCTGGAGTATTTAATCTAAGACCAGGTATGGCAGTGGCATCACAGAGGACATATACTAAATATACAACGTTCGATAAGACATTTATACTATTGCTGGAGCAAAGCATAGGTACCAACATTTGATGGGAGAAAGGAGTAATTATTGTGGATGTGTTATCTGTTGTAAAGTGGCAGTGTTAAACATCTATTGTTAAAAGTAGGCACCATGGGATTGATTTACTAAAACTGGAGTGCGCAAAATCTGGTGCAGCTCTGCAAAGAAACCAAACCGCTTTCAGTTTTTTTGTCAATGCTTAAAAGGATAAGTTCATCTTTTTTTTTTTTTTAAATAGTGCATTTATTATTTTTTGCTGTAGAAGAATGGAAAGCATTGCACCAGCGATCAGTAAGTCATGGAGGCCCCACCTCACAATTTACAAGATTTAGTATCTGCTACTGATGACTTGGTGCCAGTTACCACAGCATGCCTTCAGTGGACTAGTGGAGTCCACGTGTCAAAAGGTTATGGTGGGCAGCCATAATGTTATGGCTAATCAGTGTAGACAGATTGATAATTGTAAGCCAGGAAGAGTTAAGAATAACGAGGCAGGATTGTAAGAGTAAATAACTAAATCCAATCTCTGTTCTCACCCTGCAGATTGTAGTAGTTTGGGTTTTGTGTCATTCTTCTGTACAAGAATGTCCAGGTCAGATAATCCACAGCGTCCTGTTTGTTTTCTATGGTCTTGGTGACAATTTCTGCATTGAAGTGGTCATGTAAGCAGTGATCCAAGTGAGATTCCACAGGCAGAGGCTCATACAGAAACTTCTTAAAGAAATCCTGGGAAACAGTTTATAAGCAACAGTAAGAAAATGCATAAGAGACCAAGACATGTATAAAATACTGAAAACAAGGCAAAAACTAAGACATAGTCAGGTCCATAAATATTGGGACATCGACAATTCTAATCTTTTTGGCTCTATACACCATCACAATGGATTTGAAATGAAACGAACAAGATGTGCTTTAACTGCAGACTTTCAGCTTTAATTTGAGGGTATTTACATCCAAATCAGGTGAACGGTGTAGGAATTACAACAGCCACCCACTTTTTAAGGGACCAAAAGTAATGGGACAATTGGCTGCTCAGCTGTTCTGTTCCATGGCCAGGTGTGTGTTATTCCCTCATTATCCCATTTACAAGGAGCAGATAAAAGGTCCAGAGTTCATTTCAAGTGTGCTATTTGCATTTGGAATCTGTTGCTGTCAACTCTCAATATGAGATCCAAAGAGCTGTCACTATCAGTGAAGCAAGCCATCATTAGGCTGAAAAAAACAAAACAAACCCATCAGAGAGATAGCAAAAAAAATTAGGTGTGGCCAAATCAACTGTTTGGAACATCCTTAAAAAGAAAGAACGCACCGGTGAGCTCAACAACACCAAAAAGACCCGGAAGACCACGGAAAACAACTGTGGTGGATGACCGAAGAATTCTTTTCCTGGTGAAGAAAACACCCTTCACAACAGTTGGCCAGATCAAGAACACTCTCCAGGAGGTAGGTGTATGTGTGTCAAAGTCAACAATCAAGAGAAGACTTCACCAGAGTGAATACAGAGGGTTCACCCACAAGATGTAAACCATTGGTGAGCCTCAAAAACAGGAAGGCCAGATTAGAGTTTGCCAAACATCATCTAAAAAAGCCTTCACAGTTCTGGAACAACATCCTATGGACAGATGAGACCAAGATCAACTTGTACCAGAGTGATGGGAAGAGAAGAGTATGGAGAAGGAAAGAAACTGCTCATGATCCAAAGCATACCACCTCATCAGTGAAGCATGGTGGTGGTAGTGTCATGGCGTGGGCATGTATGGCTGCCAATGGAACTGGTTCTCTTGTATTTATTGATGATGTGACTGCTGACAAAAGCAGCAGGATGAATTCTGAAGTGTTTCGGGCAATATTATCTGCTCATATTCAGCCAAATGCTTCAGAACTCATTGGGCGGCGCTTCACAGTGCAGATGGTCAATGACCCTAAGCATACTGCGAAAGCAAACAGAGTTTTTTAAGGGAAAGAAGTGGAATGTTATGCAATGGCCAAGTCAATCACCTGACCTGAATCCGATTGAGCATGCATTTCACTTGCTGAAGACAAAACTGAAGGGAAAATGCCCCAAGAACAAGCAGGAACTGAAGACAGTTGCAATAGAGGCCTGGCAGAGCATCACCAGGGATGAAACCCCGCGTCTGGTGATGTCTATGCGTTCCAGACTTCAGGCTGTAATTGACTGCAAAGGATTTGCAACCAAGTATTAAAAAGTGAAAGTTTGATTTATGATTGTTAATCTGTCCCATTACTTTTGTTTCATTTCAAATCCATTGTGGTGGTGTATAGAGCCAAAAAAGATTAGAATTGTGTCGATGTCCCAATATTTATGGACCTGACTACATGCTTCAAGAATAGGAAGTACAAAAAGAACAGCAGAGAAAAGATGTTTAGGAATAGGTGAACAAAACCTCACCTTCTTTGACCCTTGACACATGATGACACATCGCCCCTCATCATCCTGCAAGGGCCTGTTTGCGTACCCTACCATCTGAAGAACATCATAGATGGGGTAGTCTACATAACTGCAGAAGGAAAATACAGCAATGAGATAAGCAGATAATAGAGTAAACTTTCCTTAGCTAATAAAATATTAGATACCTACGCATGAATCTTCCCGTTATAGTACTGAGAGTCCATGATGATGACCAGGTGAGCAGCAATGTTGAGACCCCAGCAAAGACTGCGAGAAGCTACAATCACCTGTACTGCCCCTGATAAATTGGAAAATAATACACATTAGGGTTCCATTAAAGAAGTGATAGCGGATGACAAGAATGAAATGTAAAAGCATATGTATAGACAAAACCATTTTATATGTTTTGGATTTCATAACAATAAGGTTTAAAAACCATTACTTTTATTTTTTCCTGTGTTTCGCATTGGGGAGATTTCCCTTCACCTCATGTCCAGAGAAAAGGAAAAATGGAAGTGGAAGGAAATCTCTACAAAGTGAGGAAATCCACTTTTAGTTGTCACCGAACAGGTGTCCCCACTGAAAAGATTTGGCCTTAGGCCCCTTTCACACTTGTGTGACTTGGGACTGCACAGTCGCATGATAAGTCATACCCCATGATTTCCAACGAGTACCATTCATATCTGTGCAACTTCAAGTCCTAGCACTACTTTGGTCCGACTTTGATGCAATTTAAGGTCCATAGACCTCAAGATTACACAGGCTTTGTTTAAAGTCACATCAAAATCGCGCAACTTTCAGGTCGCACAAGTGTGAAAGGGGCCTTACCCACCATACTGGTGACAACTAACATTTTGGATTTCCCATGGCTTTCTGTCCTCATGATAGTAGTCTCCAGGACAAGTAGAGTGGGTGAATCTAACCAGCAGGGACACAGACAGCAATAAATACTGAAGAGGAGTTCCAATCCTTCCCCATAGTTTTGGCTATGCATACACTCGGTAGTGTCAAAATTTTACAATTAATGCTGGGGAATGAAGTACATTAAAGCCTAATTCCAGGTTTACTTTTACTGTAAATAGTTATTGTCTGCTGCCAGACTAAATTCAAGTCAGGATGAGTGCTTCTCTGCCATTCATAGGAAGCTATATTATTCTTTTATTTGCTACTTTTTTTTTCCCCCACGAAAGAGTTACCCTTTCAGCTTGAAGTGTGTATTCCTTGTTGCCAGCATAACTAATACGTTGATCCCTCTACTGAGCGTTATACCCTACCTAACAAGAGACAGGCACTTAGCTTTATCAAAGCAAGAGAGGCCACAAAGAGCAGTAGAACAGAAAAAGTAGAATATCCTACCACTAAGGGTAGCTCACTGTAAACAGCTCATACAAGGTACCACTATACACATTTGCTAAAATTTCTGAAGAAAGACCTAAAAAAACAAATATCAAATCATCAGGCTTTGCAGGAATTGTTTTTGCTTTCCTCCACTTGTTTTCTCAGTATACCGTACATTACTGTTGGAATTTTAAATTAAATTTTAAAAAGTGTCTTTAAACCCAGACTATAAATAAAAAAAACTCATTACACGATATGTTACACAGTGCACAAACTCCTAAGGTCACTGTGTTGAGTGAAATATATCCATCTGGTTGATCCTGTCGTCAGCTGTCCCTCCTATCCTCTTCGTGTTCCCACTGCAGCCCGAGATCATGTTGATCAGCTGTTGCCATCTACTGAGCACGCTCCAGTTTTAGTTCCCTTCTGAGCTCCTTCATTTCCTGCCTTTTCTTATTTAGGCAGCTCACACGACTATAGAATCACAAATGTGAGTGTGTATATCCACTTCAATACTATGCACTTATAACACTTTCCTACCAGATCAATTTTCAGCTTTCAGCGCTATTGCTTTTGAATGAGAATTGCGCGGTCGTGCGACGTTGTACCCAAACAAAGTTTTTATCATTTTGTTCCCCCAAATAGAGCTTTCTTTTGGTGGTATTTGATCCCCTCTGTGGTTTTTATTTTTTGCGCTATAAACAAAAAAAGGCCGAAAATGTTGAAAAAAAAAAAAAATCTCTATTTCTGTCACAAAACTTTGCAAATAAGCGCGCGCATCGAGGCGATATAGGATGGTAAACGACGCTCCCTCTTCCTCCCGGCTCCGTGTCCTCCTATTGCTAAACTCTATGGGGGCTGGATATAGTATGACGATTGATTACATTATCTAAGAAACTCACAAGCCTATTTCTGAGATTTGGTGTTTAAAAGTTAAAACTATTTTTTTTCTGCTAGAAAATTACTTAGAACCCCCAAAACCATATATATATATATATATATATA
>BLSH010213051.1:866275-876641 GCA_018402905.1 Glandirana rugosa | reverse complement strand
ATTGGTGGTGTGGGAGGTCAATCTGACCCCCCGCAATACCGATCTCGGTAAAGTGCTTCCATCCGAAGCACTTTACCATGTGATCAGCCGTGACCAATCACGGCTGGTCACTGTGAAACACAGGAAAGCCGTTTATCCCACACCACCGATCGCCGCGATGCCTGTTTTTTTCTATATTGTGAAAGATAACGTTACGCTGAGTAAATTGATACCCAACATGTCATGCTTCAAAATTGTGCCCGCTCGTGGAATGGCGACAAACTTTGGCACTTAAACATCTCCATCGGCAACATTTAAAAATTTCTACAGGTTACCAATTTTGAGTTAGAGGCGGTGTAGTGCTAAAATTCTTCACCAGCTCCAACGATCACAGCAATACCTCACGTGTGGTTTGAACACCGTTTTCATATGCGGGCGGGACTTGCGTACGCGATCGCTTTTTTTCTTCTTTATTTTAATTTTATACTTTTCTTTTACAAAAATGTAAGCATTCCTTGTAATAGAAAAAAGCTTGACAGGACCTCTTAAATGTGAGATTTGGAGTCAAAAAGACCTCACATCTCACATTTACACTAAAATGCAATAAATAAATAACTAAAAGTCATTTGAAAAAATAAAAAAATTCCCATTTAAGAGCATTGGGCGGAAGTGACGTTTGATGCTGCTTCCGCCATTCAATGCTATGGAGCCAAGTGGGGGTCATCTTTCCCTCACTCTGCTCCATGTCTATCAGGGAAGAGGACGCGATCTGCATCAGGGCAGAAATGCTCTGCTGATGTATGCTCTCTCTCCAAGAAGCTTCTCCCAAAGATTGTTCCCTGCAGATGCCAAAGAACAGGCAAAAATGTGGTCACACAACAGCATCGCAGGAAGACGATACTTAGAGGATTTAAATACAGTGGCATGATATATAATTTTTATGTGAATGAATTGGAATGGCAATTAACACTTCTCTGTTTCGTATCACTTTATGAATGTTACTTTCTTGAACCACTTTCCCCAAAATGTTTGTCCCCCTCAAACAATGATAACAGAAATACAGATAGACAACGCATGAGTGACAGAAAAAAAAAAAATTGAGTTGTGCTTACCTGAGTTAAAGAGCTGCTCGACAATTCGCCTCTCCAAAGATGAGAGACCTTCATGCAGATAACCCACACCATTCAAAAGCGTCTCTTTCAAAGTATTATCACTTAGCTTGTCAAGGTATGGAGCCAGATCCTTCTCTGTGCAATACAGGAACCTGTACAGAGGAGTTCCATTAAATTCTACTTTTTACAGGAGATTGAGATACTACAATTTACCACTTGCTGCCCAGAGGAATTTTGAAAATTTTCACATACATGGTAAAATTTTAATTTTTTCCTGATAGTTTACTTATAACCCACAAATATTATATATTTTCTGAAAGCAGATATCTTGGACAATAAAATGGTGGCTGTTGCAATTTGTCATATAATATTTGCACACCAGTTTATCAAACACAAATTTTCATGAAAAAAATACAGTAATTCCAATCGATTTCAAACACAATATAGTACCCAAGCTTTTGGTAAATTATAAAACATTATGTTGCGCCAAGTAAACAGATACCAAACATGTCAAGAATTAAAACGGAGGGCGGGGAGAACTTTGAGTCTTGTAAAAGTGAACTAGTGCCCCCCAAAATCAATAAGATCACTCAAATGAAAGCCAGTCACCTGCTGCAAAAAATCAGCCATTATTCTAGTATAACCACTTGCTCTGAAGATGTATATATACATCCTCTGGGCTGGAAGTGGTTAATAAGTCTCTTTATAATAATTGCTCCCCATTACTTTGTTCTGCAGTCATTCATTCAATTTGTTCCCTTAAAAAGGAAACTCATCATGCAGTTCAAAATGCAAAGCTCCTCCTGTAACTGCTAGATGCCTGCTTGTCATGCTGATCCTTGTTTTCAATGTCCAACTCACTGAACCAAGAAAAGTATACAGGTAAGGGTTTCTGACTTTCCTGATCTGCAATCTTTTTCCAGGTCAGTGACAAAGTTCTCAAGCCAGTAGGTCATCATAACAGGCAGATAATCGGTATTTTGAAAAGGAGGTCTGTGGCCCACTCATGAAAGGTTTATATTAAAAGTTAATTGTTAGTTCTTAAGATATGTATATATATTTTTTAACGATACATATATAGATATGGATTACCTTTGTCGCTGCACATCAGAGGAACATGTATTTATTATGTCAATAGCTGTGAGCCGAGTCTGTTTTCTTGATGGAACAAAAACAATAATGGGTTTCTTGGGTGAATGTTTCACTATGGCATGGTACACAGGCTTGGCCATAGACAGCAATCTTGTCTGCGTGTGACTGATGTTAAATCCCTAAAAAAAAATGTATTTAATTAAACAAATGACAACAAGAAAAAGACAAAGTGGAGGTCAGTATATGTCCTCCATTAGCATCAGGAAGCGCCTTATCACTAGCACAAGTTACAAAAAGAACCTGTCGGCAGAATTATGGAAGCTGCCTTGTTTTTGAAGGTGCAAACTCTTCCATTACCTGGTGAGCCACTGGCCTGGAAAAAGTATGAGCATATCAGGTGCTCCTAAATTCACTGGTTGCATGCTTGTTTCAGGTCAGAAGCTCACTAGGTAATAAAGCAAGTTTGAGATGACAGCCCTAGAACATAAGCCAGTTATCAACACCGCCTCCCTTTACTATTCTGTCAGGATCTTCTGAATGACCAACTTAAATTATTCAACTGTTAGGCAGGACTGAGGACTTCCATATACATCAGATCCAAATTTGTATTTTGATTGTAAATTCCACCTTTCAAACTAAACAACCCATGAAAAATTGTGAATTGTAATAGTTTATGTTCCTAAAGTTAAAATGCACACACAGAAAATACGATTTTCACAACTTTTTATGACGACGCATATTTCCAAGTGAACAAAGCCGTTATCACAGGAATCTACAACTGTCCCATGCTTAAATGATTTAATTAAGAGAAGAAAAACACATCTTACCTGTATGTGCAATTCTAATGGGACAGGTCTCACGTTGGGATGGAAGTTGAATGTTGCCGTAGCACTGCATCCCAGCCAGTGAGCCACATCTTTAGCATTAGACAAGGAGGAGCTGAGAGCCACAATGCGGATCGGCCTCTCAATTTGAGAGGAGATATAGCGCATACGGGAACAGATGACCTCCAGTACAGGCTATGGAGAAGAAGAGAGCACAACTAGTAAATAGAATAGCCTATAACAAAACACATGTTTAACAAACTCTGAAAATCTAGAATATACATAGAAAATAATGAAACAAATGAAATATAGAAAGTAAAAATTGTCAGATATGAACTAAAGCAAATCTGAAGAGCTAACAGACTACAAAAAAACCTCACCCCGTTGGCTCCACCAATTAGATGGGTTTCGTCCACGATAAACAAGCTAACATTCTGCACATTCTTTCTTTGTTTCCATCTTCGGGAAAGGATGTCCCACTTCTCTGGGGTGCTGATAATGATGTTACCTTTTCCCAATAATTTCAAGTCTGTGCTAGTCTCACCAGTCAGCAGTACGACCTTCTTATACAGCCTGTCCTGGAACTTCTCAAACCAGTTCATGAAAACCTACATCAGCACAAAAGGCAGAAGAGTCTATTAGAAAGGTGTATTTGTGTTTTACATCTACCACTGTCAAATCTAAAGAACTTAGTTAAAGAAAAGCAACACCCCACCCCACAAAAAAAAAAAAAAAAAAAAACATTTTAAAGCACATCTGCATTCTCATCATTAAACAAAAAAGAACCTCCTATTGCAGAATACCATAATTTATAAAAATGTACTATCTTCTACATTACCGCTCCTCCTAAGGCACTGGTGAAATAGCCTTTCCAGGAAGCAGCTGGGAGGCACTGGCTATTTCACCACTGCCTTCTAGGGGGGAGCTCTCATAGTTAATCTGAAAGATTTTGAGGGGCGGGGGGTTTGGAGTACCATTTCCAAAGATCTTGCAAGATTTTGAGATGTTGGACACTGCTTATATCCATTTTTAAAATGGCAGAGTGGGCTTTCCGGCAAAGGGTGGAAAGAGCGGAATTTGGAAAGAATAGGATTTTTTTTGTTACCTTTCTCGGAGTTCATTGACGGACTCAGCTCTTGCTTTATGCTTGACAATAGGGTTAAATCTCCACCTACAGGAGTAGGACACTAAGCAGGAACAAATGAACACAGCACCACCTATGGTCATTTCTAGCTGGTAGTAAATCCCCTCAACTGCCATAAACAGTTTGGTTTTGTTACAAATGAGTACAAGTTGAAAAGAACCAATAGAGGGGATGGGTGCTGTGTCCAAGAAAGTAAACTGAGAGAAAAGGATTCTACAGTGAAAACAAAAAAAATCCCATTTTCTCTTAGGTTTGACGGACACAGCTTTTCCTTATTCTTGACCATGTGGATGTCTCAAAGTAGTGCCTCATTGTGGGTAACCAAAAAAAGAACACACAGCACCTGAGAGCCCCCAAGGAATGGACAGGAGGACTCAAACAGTCACCTGCAAAACCTTGCATCTGAAGATGCCAAACAGGAACGGTCCAAAACTTAGCAAAAGAGTGCACAGACGATCAGGTAGCTGCCTTGCAAACCTGAAACGGACACTTGTTTAAGGAATGCCCAGAAGGCACAAATCTTCCTACTAGAATGTGGTGCAACAGGAAAGGGGGGAGACCAACCCATAGCGGTACAAGGCCTCTTTGCGAGATGTCCGCAAGCACAAATAAAGAATACGACCTCTGAAAGGAGGCAGTAGCAGGCAGGCACACACGACCCACCTCAACAACATCTAAGGAATGCAACGCAAACCCCTTAGGATGGGAAGGACACAGGCCCAGGGAAGGTGAAAGTCGGACACTACCTTCAGAGGACGAAGGGACACAGATGGAGAACCATCTCATTCATCCCTAGGTCAACCAAATAGGGAGACATACAGGACAAGGCCACCAGCCTGACACATGACGTGTTGACATCATAAAGATTCTTCCGGTCGCATGAGGCATGCCTGGCTTCTCAGGGCCAAAATATTTTTTCGGGGCCGCGCACCAGTTTTCCAATGCTTCGCAGTCGAGGTTGCGCATTCTCAGTTTGCGACGCCCCCCTTTTGGTCTGGCCTCCACTGCCTGGATGTTTACCACAGTAAACCTGCTGAGGCTGGGGGGGGATTGCCATGGCTATCTGGTTGACCTCCTCCTGCGAGCAGTCTTATCCTATGCTGAGGGACTATGTCCAGAATAGCTAAAAATCTCTGCACAATAAAAATCCCAAGAAACAAAAAAAAAAAAAAAGAGTGGTTTTCAGGCAACTGGCCATTTCAAACCACTTAAGAAGCATCAACTATAATAGCGAGAAAATTGGTGCAGCCTGTGAAAATGCTGAGGATCATAAAATTATGCCAGAAATGACCTTCATTTGCCAACACACAATTTGTATGGTCCCCTTAAGAAGTTCCTGATTGTATATGCATCAAGTCACAGACAGATAGAGAAATGGGCAGAAAGATGAAAGAGATGTGTTATTTGCATACATTTCCATAAATGAATCACATCTAACAGCTGACACTTACAGCTAATGAATGCACAAAAGTAGTAATGGGAGAATGCAGCAGTTTGAGTGAGTGTGTGGGTGGAAGACATTAAGTGTGTACAGCCTCCCCAGAACAACTTAAACACAAATCAGAGCTAGGGAAAAATAGTGTAATTACAGTGTGCAACTAAGTAAGAATTTCAGTGTCCTTAAAACATCAGACATTTTCTGAAAAGGAAGGCAGAGGATTAGGCTGATTAACATGTCTGATATGTTGAAGATAAATCTTTGCTGGGGATTGGAGTGGGAGAGCAGAAAGAACTTAATGTTCAAATGTGCTGACAATTACTAACTGTGCTCAAAAAAGCTGCACGACAACTGTAAAATCATAACACCTGAGCACAACAAAAACTGCTTTCATTACTTAGAAGAGAAGAAAACTTTCAAGTGCAGTTATATGGAGGCGGATATTATGAAGAGTTAGAACAAAAAGGTCAGCATGACAATAGCTCACAGTTTTGGGGGAAGAGGGGTGGGGGGTGGAAGAGGAAACAAAAGGTAAGTAAGAAGAATTAAAGCTGAACTCCAGCCTTTGCTTCAGCTTTGCACAGTTGTACAGGCTCATTTCCAGTACTGAAATTGCTTACTCACATTTAATTGCACACTTTGTTTCTCACAGTATGCATTAAAAGCTGCAGTAAGTCAAATAGAGCCCACCTCATTTTCTGGCTAGAGAACATCCAACATCACCTAGCCCTTTCTTTTACGTGTCCTGCCCCTTTCATTCATTGGATTTCAGTTCTTTCAGTCATTGAGACTCAGTATCACATGTAGGCATTCTGTTGGCATACTGCTAGAGGGCAAGCATAGCACAGCAGTTACCCCACCCATGACTTATTATTGACTACCTCACTGACTAAGATAGTGTTGGGGCACAGCTTGAGCTCTTAATTACAAAATCAGCATGAGATATGTAGAATTGCGTAGTCAGGGTTTCAGGTATATATAGTCACAATTTAGAATCATCAGTGAGCACAACATAGGGTTAGAGCAAACAGAACAATTGCACCAAGAACCAAAGCTTTTTGACGACATGCTAGCAAACAATTATCCATTAGCTCATTTATAGATGATTTTAGCCCAGAGATCTCCCAGTTCCATCCAACTGCCCATGTTTTTCATTCTAAATAAATTTAAAAAAAATGCTAGGAAATGCAGCAGGATGTGTATGTATATCTATGCTGGAATGTTATCACTCTTTAAAAAAAATAAAACCGGAGACCCAGTCAAAACAAAAAAAAAAAAAAAAAAATCTTATTGACAGGTCACTGTAATGGAAGAGATATTACACAAATCCACCTGGTGACCTGGACCTGTGCCTCTTACTTTCTTCCAGGAGGGTTAGGGACTGCATCATCTGTCAGTCTCTTCAGCATCCAACACTTCCAGGAGTACTGAATGCCTGTTCACCATGATTCCATCTTTATAAGAATGCTGGAGTCAGCATTGACAGAGGTTGGAGAAAGGAACCACAGTGCACTGTTGAGAAACAGGCATTTGACACCTCCAGAAGTTTTCAGTGCTCAAGACTGAAGGTAGCCACAGGTCTAGAACAGAGGGGAGATAGGTCCACTGAAGAGGAGACTATTATACCCTTTTTATTGCAGAGACCTTCCTCCGGGATTTTTAAGCCTAACAGGGTTGCTTTAACCCTCTGGTTTCCTCTTGAACCTGGATTTCAACTGGGAGGACAGCTGTAAAATTATTGAATTGTTTCAGTAGGTGGTACTGACAAACGTTGGAACAATGCTATGTTATCTTGAAACAGAAAATACCTGCTCAGCCAGAGCCTCCATAGGAGTGATATATACACAGCGTCCCTCTGAGTTCTGCAGCAGCATTCGAAGGATGGCAAATTCAGCACATATAGTCTTCCCACTGCCAGTAGGGGCTCCCACAAACACATTGTCATCACTGTTATATATGGTGTTAAAGACTAAAATAGAAAAGGAAAAAAATAAAAATCAGTCATGTCATACTTCCTATGCATATGGTGTGTTTCAAACTTAACGTATCTAAAACACACACACACAAGATAGATTTCATCAAAAAACAAAAAAACAAACTGCACAATCTATATCAGAAAACACTAAGGGCACTTTCACACTGGGGCGGGGGGAGCGGTAGCAGTAATGCACCGCTATTTTCAGCGGCAATTTTCCGCTGTTATAGCGGCACTGTGGCGCCGCTATGCAGGTGGGAGCGAGGCACTTAACCCCCCACAAGGGGCTAAACGTGCCAGGCTTCTGAGGCATTGATTTCAATAGCAGGAGCGGTGTATACACTGCTCATCGCACCGCCTCAAAGATGCTGCTTGCAAGACCTTTCCTGCATGTGCACTGCCCCAGTGTGAAAGCACTCACGCTTTCACACTGGGGTGGATTGGGATACGTTTTTCAGGCGCTTTAAAGGCTCTATTTTGAGCGCAAAAGCGCCTGAAAAACGTCTCAGTGTGAAAGGTGGCCTTAAAGTGGTTCTAAATGCAGAAGGTTTTTTACCTTCATGCAATCTATTCTAAGGTAAAAAAGCTTCTGGGTGAAAGATTTTATAATTTACCAGAAAATAATTTCTAATATACAATTAAATATCTGTACCTCAATCCTATCACTTATTCCAGGGTCAATTATTAAATCTATTTAGAGAGATATTATACACCATATGCTAACAGCATCACCGACAATAATAGCTCGAAACTGGCGAAGAGCGAAATGGCCCACAATAGCAAAATTGGTATGTGAGATGAGCGAGATGCAGTCCATGGAAGAATTGATTCGATTTGAAGAAAGCTCAAGTTAAAGGCAAAAAATATGGCAACTATGGGAAGAACTTCAAACCTCTAACTTTTACACAATACCTAGGAGACTGGCTTTTTTTTTTTTTTTTTTTCCCCCCTCCCCCCCACCCCCTTCTTTTTGTGGGTGTGTGATGGATGTTGATCTGCTTGTTGTTCCACGTAAGCCTGAGAAATTTCTTTGGCACCAAACCTTGGCTTTGCAATTTAGCCCATTCGGTCAAGGTCTGAGAGACCAAGGTAGAGGCAAGTACTGGGTGAATTAAAGTGGTTGTAAAGCCTCAAAATTTATGCATGAAGGTGAAAAAACCTTCTGTCCAGCAGTTCCCCCCAGACCCTCCCTTTTTCTTAAATGAACCCGATCCGAACCAGCAAAGTAAACTGTCTCTCTCCTCTTAGGACAGATTGATAGCAGCGAGAGCCAATGTCAATCAAATCAAACAAGGGAGCAGGGCCGAGTCCCACTGTCTGTCATTGGATGCAGCAGCGGGACTCGGGAGTGAGCCCGCACGGGTGCCCCCAGGGAAAGCGGCTTTCCGTGGGGGCACTCTATGAAGAGCGTCTGGAGTGCCAACAGGGCACCCCAGGAGAAGAGGATCGGGGCTGCTCTGTGCAAAATGATTAAAATGATTGCACAGAGCAGGTACGTATAGGCAGGTTTTTTTTTTTTTTAATAAAAACAACAAGAGGGTTTACAGCCCCTTTAAGGCTCCAGAGATCATGTACATAGAACATGTTATGCTCTCAGCCTGTCAGATGGGTAGTGTCAATTATTTGCTCAGCCGTGACCAAGGCTTTTAAATTTGTCAAAAATGGATCATATGGATATTTTTTGCATTTGTGAATCCCGTAAGATACCTGTGAATCCAACTCTTGGCATGGGGAATCTTCTATTTTTAAAGTATCAATTTTGCTGCCAGCACCTCTTTTTCATCATTCGAAGGAAAAGAGGACGACGCAGGAGGAGGGATTAAGGGAAGGAGACTGTTCAGCGCCTGATTCATCAGAGATACAGATGCTGGACGTAGGGAATAGGCGGGTTTGCGTAGATTCCAGTCCATGCATGAAACAAAACCCTCCATTGCAGAAGAAAAGCAGTGAAAGGTAAGGGGGACGCTGGAGGACCACAATGCCATGTGACTAGTATCAGACGATGGAGTGGAAGCCTCCAAGAATGAAGCAGTCTGGCAAGTTAAGCAGTGTGGTTTGTCAGGGAAAGAAAAAAAAAAAAATCACCCTTACCACCACATGAGGTACAAGTGGCGCTAACCACCCAATGTGTCTCAGCTATATTGGGAGCAGGCCCGATTTCCCACCACTGACCCCTCCCACACCAGAGATACACTCGCCACACCTAGGATCTGAACTAACTGTCGCTGTGCACTGCAGGTGGAGAGGTCTGTGGCAGAAGCTGCACATCCTGGGGAGGCAGCAAGGCAGAGAGCTCTGGGCAGGGCTCTGCACTGCTGTGGGCAGCAGTGCAGAGTGGAACAGTAGTGACCGCTTGAGTGCCCTCCCGCAGCTAATGAAAAATCCCCCCCCCCCCCCCGAGAGGTGTGTGAAGAAAGCCCACCCACGACTCAAAACAAAGCCGAGATTGTCTCAAATGATGCAGAAGCATTACACGTCCCATGTACACGCCCCCTCCTGGCACTGTGTGCTCTTGCTCAAGAAACAACAGAGCCCTTTTCCTTGTCCATAAAAGGAGCCGGTGTCCAGAGGGAGACTAAAGATATCCCCAATGAACTCACCTAGAGGTAATGGGATAACTATACTGTAAATCGATGCACCCAAACCCCAACTTGGATAGTACTCACAGTCCACAGGGAGTCAAACCTGGGACTTGTAGTGCTGTTGGGAAGAGTGTTCAGGTGGGGGTGGGGGGGGGGACAAGGCACCTCTGACCCCTTTACTGTTTCAAGTGTCAATGGAGATCCACTCAAGTAACCCCTA
>BLSH010213051.1:833093-843781 GCA_018402905.1 Glandirana rugosa | reverse complement strand
CGAACCTCGCAGATAGGTAACAAAAGGACTCGTCAGAACCGGTCTACTATAACCCTGTCCCCCACCCCCGATATCTGTATATCCTCAATTAAATGATTTCGCACTTTCACGTTTTAGTCGAAGTTCCAAAATAACAGTTTCAAACTAACTTGTTCGACTCCAATCTTCGACTAACCGATCGTACGTGTCGACGTGGCCAAAAACGTGAGAGGTCGAAATCATGTAGTCGGGGTATGACACAAAAACTCGACTCATATTTACACGTCTAGTACGTTTACAGAAAAATAAAAACATCCAAAGGACAGAACGTATAAAAACATATGTGCATTTTTTTTCTACAATGTAAAAGAGTAATAATGTAAAGTAAACGAGGATCACAACACAGAATAAGAATCAAAATACATTTTTATGTCATTAAAGCAACCTACAAAAATAAAAAGACATTTGCATGATCTGCACATTTATACTCAGCTCAAAAACACAGTATGGGGCTGATGTACTAAAGCTGGAGAGTGCAAAAACCGGTGCAGCTGTGCATGCTAGCCAATCAGCTTCTAACCTCAGCTTGTTCAATCAAACTTTGACAATAAAACCTTGAAGCTGATTTTGCACTTTCACGCTTTAGTAAATTAACTCCTATATGTCTATAGCCCCCACCCCCTGTCCCAATATCATCTGGCCAAGACTGCTCAGGAAAACAATGGATAGACGCTCCAAGCTATTAGCTTTGGTGTTAGGGGAATTCCAATATATACAGTTCTTAAAGTTGGTGTTTTAACAGGCGCTTTTTTATGCCCACCCAGCCCCAGGCATACCCACGGATCGGGCGGACTCGATGTCCACCGGAGACCCGCGCGGTCCCGTTAGAGCGGCAGAACGGGGGAACCGCCGATGTAAACACTGCGGTTCTCCGTTCTGTGAAGGGGGACATAACAGATCTACTGATCCCTGTGATCGGGATCAGTTAGATCTGTTATGTCCCTGCCAGCCCAGCCCTCATACAGTTAGAACATATACAGGGAACACAGTTAACTTCTTCACTGCCAATGACATTTATACAGTAATCAGTGGCTATTTACATTTCTGATCGCTGTATAAATGTCATTAGTCCCAAAAAAAGTGTAAAAAATGTCCGACATGTTCGCTGCAATATCGCAGCCCCGATAAAAAAAAATTGCAGATCGCCGCCATTACCAGTAAAAAAATTAATTAAAAAAATGCGATAAATTAATTCTCATAGTTTGTAGACGCGATAACTTTTGAGCAAACCTATCAATGTACGCCAATTGCGATTTTTTAACAAAAATATGTATTAGAATATATATCGGCCTAAACTGAGGAATATTTTTTTTTGGGATATTATAGCAAAAAGTAAAAAAAAAAAATGTTTTTTTTTTCAAAATCGTCTCTCTTTGTTTATAGTGCAAAAAATAAAAAACGCAGAGGTGATCAAATACCACCAAAAGAAAGCTCTATTTGTGGGAAAAAAATGATAAAAATTTTGTTTGGGTACAACGTCGCACGACTGCGCAACTGTAATTCAAAATGCGACAGCGCCGAAAGCCGAAAATTGGTCTGGGCAGGAGCGGGGTTTAAGTGCCCAGTAAGCAAGTGGTTAAAAAAGTTAGCAGCTACACTTTTTGTCCCTGCTGACTTTTAATAAACACTGAAACGGCTGGAACTCTGCCAATGAAAATGTAGATCAACCCTTAAGATTTAAAAATAATATGCACTTCTGAAATTAAAACTTCACTGAACTTATATGCACTAGAATTCCTATAATGTTATTAGTCACTGGATCAAGGATTAAATAAAAGTCACCAAGTAGTATACTTCAGTCCAAAATGTAGACTGGAGAAGAAAAAAAAAAACAAAAAAAAAAACTTACCTTGGCGTTCTGCACATTTCCCAGGACCACCTCAGCATTCAACATGTCTGGGAGTTTGGCCACCATTTGACTCTCAATAGGTAACTGCTGGTTAAGCAGGGACAGATAATACTGCAGCTCTCCATGAGACGTGATGAGGATACCTTCACCCTTTGTGTCATACTGAGGACGTCCAGCTCTACCCAGCATCTAATATTAAGAAAGTACAACTAAAATTTACACAGGTTCTCCAAAAGGATAATAAAATCCTAATTAGAGAAATACATAAAGAAATTAAACAATGTCAGAAGAAAACAATTGCTTGAAAACAAAATGATTATACCAACCTGCAGGATGTCCAGTGCTCCCAACTCAGTCCATCTTCCCTTTTCTGGACTGTAAATCTGAGTCCCTTTGATGATGACAGTGTGAGCTGGAAGATTGACACCCCAAGCCAATGTAGCTGTGGAAACCAGAACCTGCACAAAAAGGAAAAAAAAATAATGAATTTCACCACTTTCATGTGCAGTAAAATGCGAAACATCCAAAGGGGACAAGAACATACAGGTCATTATAGGTGATAATTACATTCACCTTTATTCAATAAGCAAACCCTTTGAAATTTGTCTTCTACATGAACCCTAGGGACTACCTCTTCCTATTTTCATGTTGCTGTGATATACATAATTTTCATAAACGTAACGTAAGAACGGAGATTACCTGAATGTGCTTGTCTGCAAACAGATCCTCCACAAGAGTTCTATCTACTCGACTCATTCCTGCATGGTGAATGGCAAAACCATATGGCAAGAGGTCTTTCAACTCCAAGTTCTACAGAAAAGAAAAGAAAAAAACAAAAAAACAAATGTAAACGTGATCAACATAGAGGAAGCTACAAAAAAAGACAGAATACATACCTTGCACTGATCAGCCTCAGAACGCAACACCTCAGTAGATGCAGATCCCTCCCGCAAGAAAAGACCCAATGTATCCTTTTCCAGGCACATGTCCCTGATCGCTCTGGATGTCTTACCAGTTTCTTTCCTTGAATGGACAAACACCAGTACCTGGGAAGAAAACCGCTCACTCAAGTAAATATTTCTTAGGATTATAATGAGAACATTGTTTAGCTGAGGACACTGGGGTGAAGCAGCATTCATTTGTCACCTTTTTAAATTAATTTATACCTAAAAGTGGTAAACTAACATTTAAGGCAGATGACAGCATAAGTGGTCCGCTCATACAATTTTTTATATAGGACACTGCAGCACAGCCTGCAGCCTAGACTCCAGCAACAGGTTGGGTGTGCAACATTTTTATCACATTCAGACAGGTTTCAGCACAACACTGACATCCATTTCTTAATCCAAGGTGCATGGGTCACACAGAATTGTATATGAACGGATATCATTGAAATGGCAAAAATACACACCTGGTTTTTCCCAGCATGCTCCATGATCTTCTCGTATACAATCTCGTTCATGATCTGGAAACGTTTAATAGCCTTTTTCTCTGTGATCCCAACATACGTCTGCTCCAGAGGTACAGGTCGAAAACTAAACAAAGAAAATAAAGAACATATTTGGACATGTACAGTTTGTGATTCTCTATTGTATATCTGTGAACCTTAATAAACAACATTTAAGAAAAAAAAATTACAACGAAACCAGTTAAAAATCAATAACTCACCTATAACTAACTAATACACTAATATTTTGACAGATATTACAAAGTATCAAAATGTTCCTTGCAATAAATAAGGAAACCCAATCTGACAATTAATGATTAACATTTTTAGCATTATCCTATCAAATACCAGCCGTACCTATTGTCAAAGTAGAAAAGTCCTTTGGCAGAGTCCACACGAAGGAAGGTGCCCACATCTTCATAGTTAGGCAAAGTGGCACTAAGGCCAACCAGCCTAACATCTTCCTGTGACATTTCTATATTACGAATAGATCGGGCAACGAGGGACTCCAATACAGGACCTCGGTCATCATGCAAAAGGTGGATCTCATCCTGCAGTAAACAATACATCATTATAAAAATTCATAGAATTTCCTGTCTGTAACAACAAGTTGTTAAAGTGTTACTGAACCCAGTAATATGAAAATAATTAATCTGCCCCCCCACGGCTTATAAATCTTCTTTATACATTAAAATACTATCTTTTTGGATGATCTGTATATCACGTCAGTGATAAACTGCACAGTTTCTCCAGAGCTGTGTGTTTAGGTAGCACGAGGACTACCCTGCCTGTGTTAAGCTGGCCTTTCCCAGATAGACAGTGCAGGGAGGGGAGATCTGTGCATGCAGGATAAAACAGCCTTTTTACACAATGCAGATGATAACCCCTTCCACAGTGAGGGTAACAAGCATGCTATGATGCATATACAGACTGATATTACAGTTGTGGGTTTAGTAACACTTTAGGTACTGTAGAGCTTAGAATTATTTGCTTTTCGAGATCTTACCAGTATTATTAAACGAACAAGCTGAGTGTAAGTTCGCTCTCCTCCTTTACGGGTAATGATATCCCACTTCTCTGGTGTGCACACAATAATCTGGGTGGCATTTATCTCTTCCTTACACAGCTGGTGATCACCAGTCAGCTCAGCTACTGTGATACCATATGTAGCCAACCTCTGGAGACACAAATAAAAAATGGTAGGATAGAAATTAAAAACCTAATGCAACAGGACAAGAGTTAACATAGAATGCAGCCTTTTGAGGGAGGGTTAAAGGTGTTTTTTTTTTTTTCCCATCTGTGGGTTTCCCCTCTACTTCGTGTCCCACGGCCAAAACTGGAAGTGGGAGAATATGCCTGAGAGAATCCCTGATTATCACCAGTGTCACCAAAACTAGTGTTCCCTTTGTAAGATGTCCCCTCTATTACTGTTTTGGGGACAACCCAAAAGTTTGGAATCCCCCCCATCCCACTTTCAGTGATGATCATAAACATAACAATTAGAAACGATGAATCTCCCTAACAAGGACAAAGGTGGCAATAAAAATTTTACAAATGTTCTACTCCCTCTCCAATCAGTCCAAAACTAAAATGTTTTGCCTTTAGGTATACTATAAAGCTTTATAGGTTAAAAAAAAAAAATTACCTTGCTGAAACTTCCCACCATTTCCTGTACCAAGGATCGCATGGGTGCAACATAAATAATTTTAAAGTTGTCCACGTTGATCGTGCCATCCACGTTTATGTGTTTCCCAATTTCCCGCAGCATGCACATTAGAGCTACGTTTGTTTTTCCAGCTCCCTAATCAGTGAAAAAGAAAGTTGGAGAAAGATGCTTAGAAGACTGTACAAATGAGCCAGTTCTGTCCAAAATGAATCTGTCAAAGAAAACCTGTGCAGGAAAGGAGAAACTGCACTGCCTTTAAAAAGCTGGTTTCTTTTACTCGAGTCTAAAGGCAGCTTGGATTAAAATGTGACTGCTACAGGAACTTACAAAGCACATGCCTAGTATCATGTCACCTCTACATGGCAGGTAAGTAACTTACGGTAGGGGCACAGAGAAGCAGATTCTCATCAGTTTCCATTGCAGCTTTAAAGAGTTTGCTCTGTATTCTGTTCAAAGTCTTAAACCCGTCAAATCCAGCCTGGGCATATTTTGGAAGTTTCTCAACAGGCACTAGTTGCTGAGGGAAGACAAAAAATGGAGGCTGTATCTAGATGAACACTAAAAAAAAACACTGTATGGTATTAATGGACCTTTTCACTAACCTCATCAGAAGCAAACGGTTTTGGTTTGAGGGCAGGTACATGCACTTCCTCATAACCTTTCCTTTGACGCCTGAATGAGCCATCTGGCAGCTGACAGCGCTTGTTGGCCATGAAATGACTACCTTGAGCAAATACCAAATCTTCCAAATCCAAAACTTGACGAGGAGTGAAGTTCTGTGAGAAGCAAACACTAGTTAAGTAAAAAAACATCATAAACCAGTTCATGAGACAACACCTAGTGTCAGGAAATTGCTGAAGTTTGCTTACATCTTGTTCCAACTCCATACTTTCCAAATCAGTGTCAACACGCGATTGTCTCACCCTCTCACGACGTGTGCGTTCCTCCTGCAGGAGAAGAAAACATACAATAAGGAACACCGACACAGAAAGAAAATTGTTCATGCTTGAGCCTTCCAAGGGTGACCATCTCTTACCCGAATCAGATCCTCCTTTTCAGTCTCCTGCAGCTGATACAGATATTTGGACAGCTCAGAGTCTGCCTCCATTTTATTTATAATCCTCTCTTTTTCTGCTTCACTCTGAGCACTTGCCAGGAGAGTACAATACAGAACTATAAAAAATAGAGAATAAAAGCTAAAATTATTTAAAAAGTGATCAGCTAGCAACCAGCCAATTGCTTATCTTATTTTTTTTAACCACCTCACATCGGGACGCCATCAAATGACGTTGAAACTTTGAACGGTGATATCTGAACGGTGCCAGAAGCTACAGGCACCATTCAGATACTGTTTTTTTCCGCCGGCAATTCTCTCCAAGAAAAAGTTGTCTCATTGGTGTATTCGCCGCTAGCTCACTTTTATCGGTGGCTGGTGAGGTGCCCCCCACCCCCCGCCACATTCCCATCATTTCCGCCACCTACCAGACCGTCGGCAGCGGCTGAGATGATCGGGTCCGTTCCCCCCCTGCACAGGAAGCCGAGTGAGCGGAAGATGCCGGCTCAATAACACTGCAGGGCAGAAGCGGCGTCACAAGCCACTTCCGCCCAATGCTCTTAAAGGGGACTTTTTTTTTTTTTTTTTTTGCATTTAACTGTAAATATGAGATTTGAGGTCTTTTTGACCCCAGATCTCATATTTAGGCGGTCCTGGCATGCTTTTTTCTATTATAAGGAATGTTTACATTTCTTGTAATAGGAATAAAAGTGCTCAAAATTTTTTTTTAAAGGAACGGTGTAAAAATTAAAAAGCAAAATAAATAAGAAAAAAAAAATTAAAGCGCCCCCTCCCCGCAAGCAGAAGCGAACGCATACGCAAGTCCCGCCCGCATATGAAAACTTAAAACCACACGTGAGGTATCACTGCGATCGTTAGAGCGAGTGCAATAATTCTAGCCCTAGACCTCCTCTAACTCAAACCATGTAACCTGTAGAAATTTTTAAATGTCGCCAATGGAGATTTTTAGGTTGCAAAGTTTGTCGCCATTCCGTGAGCGGGTGCAATTTTGAAGCATGACATGTTGGGTATCAATTTACTTGGCGTTACATTTTCTTTCACAATATGGAAAAAAAATTGGGTTAACTTTACTGTTGTCTTATTTTAAAATTTGGAAATTTAAAAAAACAAAACAAAAAAAAAAGTGCTTGTAAGACCGCTGCGCAAATATGGTGTGACAAAGTTTTGCAATGACCGCCATTTTATTCTCTAGGGTGTTAGAAAAAAAAAAAGATATACAAATTTATAATAAATAAATAAATATATATAAATTTGCTGCCCCCTCAAAATATAGCAACACAAAGCCATTAATGTCTAAACTGCTGGCAACAAAAGTGAGTACACCCCTAAGTGAAAATGTTCAAATTGGGCCCAATTAGTAATTTTGCCTCCCCGGTGTCATGTGACTCGTTTATGTGTGTTAAGGTCTCAGGTGTGAAAGGGGAGCAGTTGTGTTAAATTTGGTGTTATCGCTCTCACTCTCTCATACTGGTCACTGGAAGTTCAACATGGCACCTCATGGCAAAGAACTCTGAGGATCTGAAAAAAAGAATTGTTGCTCCACATAAAGATGGCCTAGGCTATAAGAAGATTGCCAAGACCATGAAACTAAGCTGCAGCATGGTGGCCAAGACCATACAGTGGTTTAACAGGACAGGTTCCACTCAGAACAGGCCTCACCATGGTCCACCAAAGAAGTTGAGTGCACATGCTCAACGTCAGACAGAAGTTGTCTTTGGGAAATAGACGTATAAGTGCTGCCAGCATTGCTGCAGAGGTTGAAGGGGTGGGGGGGTCAGCCTGTTAGTGCTCAGACCATACGCCGCACACTGCATCAAATTGGTCTGCATGGCTGTCGTCCCAGAAGGAAGCCTCTTCTAAAGATGATGGACAAGAAAGCCTGCAAACCGTTTGCTGAAAACAAGCAGACTAAGGACATGGTTTACTGGAACCATGTCCTGTGGCCTGATGAGACCAAGATAAGCTTATTTGGTTCAGATGGTATCAAGCGTGTGTGGCAGCAACCAGGTGAGGAGTACAAAGACAAGTGTGTCTTGCCTACAGTCAAGCATGGTGGTGGGAGTGTCATGGTCTGGGGCTGCATGAGTGCTGCCGGCACTGGGGAGCTACAGTTAATTGAACCATGAATGTCAACATGTACTGTGACATATTGAAGCAAAGCATGATCCCTTCAGAGACTGGGCCACAGGGCAGTATTCCAACATGATAACGACCCCAATTACACCTCCAAGACGACCACTGCCTTGCTAAAGAAGCTGAGGGTAAAGGTGATGGACTGGCCAAGCATGTCTCCAGACCTAAACCCTATTGAACATCTGTGGGGCATCCTCAAACGGAAGGTGGAGCAGAGAAAGGTAACATCCACCAGTTGCGTGATGTGATCATGGAGTGAGAGGACTCCGGGGGCAACCTGTGAAGCTCTGGCGAACTTCATGCCCAAAAGGGTTAAGGCAGTGCTGGAAAATAATAGTGATAGACATTTTCACTTAGGGGTGTACTCACTTTTGTTGCCAGCGATTTAGACATTAATGGCTGTGTGTTGTCATTTTGAGGCGACAGCAAATTTACACTGTTATACAAGATGTACACTCACTACTTTACATTGTAGCAAAGTGTCATTTCTTCAGTGGTGTCACATGAAAAGATATAATAAAATATTTATAAAAATGTGAGGGGTGTACGCACTTTTGTGAGATACTGTGTGTATATATACATATACATACATATATATATATATATATATATATATGTATACATATATACAGTGGGGCAAAAAAGTATTTAGTCAGCCACCAATTGTGCAAGTTCTCCCACTTAAAAAGATGGCCTGTAATTTCCATCATAGGTACATTTCAACTATGAGAGACAGAATGAGAAAAAAAAAAAAAAACAGAAAATCACATTGTCTGATTGTTAAAGAATTTATTAGCAAATTATGGTGGAAAATAAGTATTTGGTCAATAACAAAAGTTCACCTCAATACTTTGTTATATACCCCCTTTGTTGGCAATGACAGAGGTCAAACGTTTTCTGTAAGTCTCCACAAGGTTTTTACACACTGCTGGTAGTTTGGCCCATTCCTCCATGCAGATCTCCTCTAGAGCAGTGATGTTTTGGGGCCATCACTGGGCAACACAGATTTTCAACTCCCTCCAAAGATTTTCTATGGGGTTGAGATCTGGAGACTGGCTAGGCCCCTCCAGGACCTTGAAATGCTTCTTACTAAGCAACTCCTTCGTTGCCCAGGGGGGTGTGTTTGGGATCATTGTCATGCTGAAAGACCCAGCCACCTTTCATCTTCAATGCCCTTGCTGATGGAAGGAGGTTTTTACTCAAAATCTCAGGATACATGGCCCCATTCTCTTTCTTTCCTTTACATGGATCAGTCATCCTGTTCCCTTTGCAGAAAAACAGCCCCAAAGGATGAGGTTTCCAACCCCATGCTTCACAGTAGGTATGGTTTTCTTTGGATGCAACTCAGCATTCTTTCTCCTCCAAACACGACAAGTTGAGTTTTTACCAAAAAGTTCCATTTTGGTTTCATCTGACCATATGACATTCTCCCAATCCTCCTCTGGATCATCCAAATGCTCTCTAGCAAACTTCAGACGGGCCCGGACATGTACTGGCTTAAGCAGGGGGACACGTCTGGCACTGCAGGATTTGAGTACCTGGCGGCGTAGTGTTTTACGGATAGTAGCCTTTGTTACTTTGGTTCCAGCTCTCTGCAGGTCATTCACTAGGTCCCCCCATGTGGTTCTGGGATTTTTGCTCACCGTTCTTGTGATCATTTTGACTCCACAGGGTGAGATCTGGCGTGGAGCCCCAGATCAAGGGAGATTATCATTGGTCTTGTATGTCTTCCATTTTCTAATAATTGCTCCCAAAGTTGATTTATTCACACCAAGCTGCTTACCTATTGCAGATTCAGTCTTCACAGCCTGGTGTAGGTCTACAATTTGGTTTCTGTTGTCCTTTGACAGCTCTTTGGTCTTGGTCATAGTGGAGTTTGGACTCTGACTGTTTGAGGTTGTGGACAGGTGTTTTTCATACTGATAATGAGTTCAAACAGGTGCCATTAATACAGGTAACGAGTGGAGGACAGAGGAGCCTCTTCAAGAAGAAGTTACAGGTCTGTGAGAACCAGAAATCTTGCTTTTTTGTAGGCGACATACTTATTTTCCACCATAATTTGCAAATAAATTCTTTAAAAATCAGACAATGTGATTGTCTGGATTTTTCTTGCTCATTCTGTCTCTCATAGTTGAAGTGTACCTATGATGAAAATTAGGGGCCCCTCTCATCTTTTTAAGTGAGAGAACTTGCACAATTGGTGGCCGACTAAATACTTTTGTGTGTGTGTGTGTGTGTGTGTGTGTGTGTGTGTGTGTGTGTGTGTGTATGTATATATACGAAGTCCAAGAAACAGGCCTAGATATGAGGTGGTTAAGGTACAGCAGAAAAGTCATGTAATCTAATGAGATACGTTTGATTTATTTTTTCCAAGAAAAGATATTACCTATCTCAGAGAGCTCAAACTTGGTCAAGCTTTTCTCCCCAAGAAAATGTATAAAGGGGGGGGGGGGGGGGGGGTCACCAAAAGGAATGATTA
>BLSH010213051.1:822891-833083 GCA_018402905.1 Glandirana rugosa | reverse complement strand
CCCCCCCCCCCCCCCCAATTGAGATTTTGGCGACAATGTGTGATCACCAGCATTGTTTTGTAATGCCCAACCAGTACAACAGGAATGGTGACTGTTCATTTTAAGATACCCTGATCAATTCAATCAAGCAATCATGAGCACAGGAAAAATCCTACGTTTTTAATTTCTCTTACACATAATTTAGTTTGAAATCTAAGCACGCTGCCAGCGGTGTTTTAATCACTGTACACACAATCTGATTGGATGGCCCACTAGCAGCACGCCAGGTTACTTTTGCTCTATGCTACTTAGATTTACTGGATCCTTTGGACCCAAATACACACAGTTCTACCAGAACTGCAAGCGTGGTCCTGTCGGGTGGTAATCAAAGGTACATACCAGGGGTTGATGCATAGTACCAATAGTGAGATTGGACTCTATCCTCCCTACCGAGTTGTGTGCAGTATCTACGTGTTCATCCAAGGGAGCTCCACCCCGATTGGGTGAGTTGGTATATCTGAAATTGAGCTGACCATCCTTGATTTAGGTCAGCTATTTTCTGCCTTTTTATTCTTTTCTCTTTTGGTAAAGTAATCAAGGGGCCAGTCTCTAGGCTGGAAAACAAACTAATTTTCCAACTGAGTAGCTGTCTTTTCCAATGTTACACTTTTGGGAACAAACTGCTATCCTAGTTATGTTGGGGTTCTGGCTATGTAGTGGGGTGTTATATTTCAATGTTAGTACTACTCACGTCCTCCTTTGTTTTGGTTTACTCGCCACTCTCACATCATATTATTCACACTGTGATATACTGTGGGACACTCCTAACTGGTTGCTTATGAAGGTCTGGGCAATGGTTTATACTCCTGTTTTGATGATGTTTCATGATGGCTATGTCTGACATTAAGTTAGTCTCCTGGAACATACAAGGCCTTAATGACAAATTTAAACGCTCCATGCTATTCAAAGTCCTAGCTTCCCACAATCCTCATATGCTTTTCCAGTAAGAGACCCACCAAACGGGCAATTGTATTCTTGCGCTACGTAGACCCTGGGCGAGACAGGCCTTCCATGCTACCTACCCCACCCATGCGAGAGGAGTCGCATGGGTGGGGTATCAATTAAGCCCTTCCACGTAAAGTGGAGAGTTATATTCGATCCTGGTGGCAGGTTCATAATCTTACTGCTGGAACTACACTTGGTTACCTGGGCTTTTGTTAACATATACCTTCCCCAACCAGTAGATCGTGCTATACTGTACTCCATACATGAAAAACTGTCCCCCCTCCCAACGCACATTCTATTTGCCGTTGATTTTAAATCGATACTAAATGCTCACAGTTGTTTTTTGTCATACCACTTCCGTGCAGCGGTTTTGCACAGAGTGGCCCCTAACCCGTCTTCTGGGGTTTCTCCAGCGGTGCTCCAGGCTCCTCCTCTTCGAGTGACCACCATAGGGGATGCGCTTCCCTGGGGTCACCCGTACGTGCACGCTACCGAGTCCTGCTGTTGCATATATTTACACAAAAAGCGGGACTTGGCCCCGCCCCCGGGTCACTGGACTTGAGTGACAGCAATGGGAATGAATGGCTCCAATTGATCAAAATTGTCGCTCCTTTTTTGTATATGGTGCTAAAAATAAAAACAGCAGAGGTGATCAAATACCACCAAAAGAAAGCTCTATTTGTGTGGAAAAAAGGACATCAATTTTGTTTAGGTACATGACCGCGCAATTGTCAGTTAAATTGACGCAGTGCTGTATCACAAAAAGTGCTCTGTTCAATAAGGGGGCAAATCCTTCCAGGGCTTAAGTGGTTAAACCCACATCCAACATCTACAAAGCTCTTTTGCCTTCAGTCCATTTTGGCCTGGAGGCTTTGTTCTCCAAATGTGGTACTAACTTTTTAAATAATTCTTTCATTATACTTCTGAAAAGTTATTGACACACATTGTACAACGCATGTCTCATTTTGGCCTTTTGATCTGGCTGCCCGATTTTAACCTTTTGAATGTCTTTAATTAATTTTTTTAAACGTACAATATACTTTTTATTGTTTAATACTCAGTATGTTTTTGGTTCTCATTTTTTCCTGTTTTCAAACTTTCTCATTCTTCTTTGGTTACTAAATGGCTGTTTTTCTGCGATTTTCGGTTTTATCCGAACGTTTATTCGCCCCCACTTTTTAATGTTTACTCAAGACATGGCCCAGTTTTTATACTTCGGCACTGTTTCTTCGCACTTTAGTAATCAATACTTATAATTATTCACTTCACTTTCCTTAATTTATAAGATTTCGGGAACATAAGCTTTGATGTGTCCCATATACACTCTCTGCTGACAGCTCTAAAGAGAGAGGGAAGTGACGCAAGTATATCATCGCGTCACTTCCGGTCCGAAGGCGTCTCTCGCCTCTCACTCACATCACTTCCGGGTTACTTCGTCCTATTTCCCGGTCCTCTGATACACATTTGCTCACTTCTGAGCACGTTTATTTCAATACTTATCTTTGTTTCAATACTTAGTTTTGTTTTTTTACGATACATAGGTGTTTGGGTCTTTTTCTATGGTTTGATTATCCTTTACACCTTTTTTGTCATACTCTAAATTAGGTGAATTATCTTTTTTACCATACTGAGGCGTGGAACGCACGCCATTGGCGCCATTTTGACGCCCAAGATGCGACTTCCGTTTTCCATGGCCCCCTACAGGGGGCTAATTGTTATTCAGGACAAACATTATAAATGGCATGTCAGGCAGGAGGGGGAACAACCCAGATGACGGCCAGTTGAGCCGAAACACGTCGGTTTTCCCCCCCATTTCCTGCCATTTCTTATGAGCTCTTTTTATGATTACAATATGTGAGTATTTTTAATCCCTTTGGTATTCTAATAAATTAGTTTAAACGGTATCACACGATTGTGGATTTTTCTCTTTTACCCGATTACCCCTTTGAACACCGGATTATCCCTGGATGAGTGAACAAGAGGGGTTGGAGCTACACCTCTTCCCATCAATGCCTGCCCAGGTCTAAAAGTACCACCTTCAGGAATAGCGGACCACTGGGACGGAAGACCATCTACCCCGGAGCCATCAGAGGGTTCCCCAGGATTGGTTCCTTTGCCCCCAGAGGATCGGATGATCAACTACCCAGTTGGGATATAAAACACCCGCGCTTGTTCTACCAGGATCTGGTAAGCCTGCACCCACTGTCTTTTATCACCGCTGAAGTTTACTGGTGACATCTGTCACAGATTGAATTACCTTCATACTACTGAAAGACTCTTACTTTGATGTTGCTTTCATTAAAGGCGCTGCACATGAGTTTTTAGTGCATTATTGGGACAATATAGATCTGTTGTTTTGTGCGTGCTGCCATTCATAACCCATATCTCTTTGTGGTTTTTTATTTCATTATCCATATTTATTAGTGAGCGTGGATTTTTTGCTTTTATTATAACTTATAGGAGGTATCCGCTTAGTTTAATACCACTTCTACTCCTAAATTCTACAAACCCAGGGCGTGAATAGCTTTAGTCTTTTACTTCTGTTCTAAGGAACTTCATTTTACAGTAGATGCTTTATGTTAGCTTAAATAATTTGAGCCAGGGTATGCCCAGAGGCTCTGTGTTGTTACCTACCTCTTTTTGGAAATACCAATGAAAAGCATTAAACAAAAAACAAAAACAAAAAAGAAAGAAAAAAAAAAAAGAAAAGCATTCTCTTGGAGAGGACTCAATCGCTGACACTTAAAACAAATGGACTGGGAAGACTCACTTGCAGAGACAACTACTAACAAATACTTGCAATGGGGGTTCTGCAGTAATCAGAGTTGCCAGTCCCAGGTAAAATGGGAAAGAAAGCAAACTGTATTCCATTAGGATGCAGAAGGCTCATAAATTAGGTGAAAGCCAATAGAAGATTAAGATATCTGGGTTATTGTGTTCTAGTACTTTCTAGTGCTAGAATGTCCTGTTAAGTGTTTTTACTGAAACAATGGGCACTTTTCATTTATATGTTGCAAGATTATTCAGAACTAGAATTATATAACATTTTCGGATGCCCCTTAAAATAATGTAAAAGGAAAGAAGTTAAAATACAAGACCTCCCGTTTTAAATTTATCAGAGACAATATAGCTTTTCATAAGAAATACTCACTCATCATGCGATGCTGCCTCAAAATTTTAATGAAGTCAAAGGTGTTAAATCCCAGCAGCAAGACCAACTGATTTTCACATTCACGGTCATCTCCTGCAGTCTTAAAAGAAATGGAAAAAAACAAAACACATTTTAGTTTGCTGAAAATATGCTAATTTCCAGTTTAGGTTGTGGGATGCAACCCTTATACAGAGGTTTCTGAATGATGAAGTCAGTCATAATATCACCTCTGTTATAGAGAACATGGAAAAAAAGAAAACAGTGTATTACAGATGTGTCATGTTTATGGCACAGTCCTGTCAGCCAAATATGGCTTTAAATCGGTCTACCCTCCTACACAGCATTATGTCTTATATTAAAATATGTTAGCTTTAAAGGTTACATACCTTTAAGATTTCCAAAACTTCATCAGCCTTCTTCTGGGAGACAATGGCATCATCATAAAATCTGCTAAGCTGCCTTTGCAACCAGAAAGCATCTATATCGCGAGGGTGAAGATCCTTTTTCTTAGTACTCATAAGCTCTCCAGATGACACAAGCTGTGGAATAAAAGAAATGAGATCACAAAACATTGTGCTCCAATTCTAAAACATTATACAGTATTTGTGTCCACTTACATTGGCTGAGAGTGTCCCATGCACAACAGCTTCATCTCCATCCATATCATCATCGGAAGCCTCATCCCTCACCTCTCCATACACATCCTCATCGCCAACCTGCAGATAAAGAGAATTATATAGCACCCACACTGCATAAACAGCAGGAGGAAAAAACTTGGAAATTTCTATATCGCTCACCTCTTCATCAGACTCAAACTGCACATTGACTCCATATGTTTCATCTATATTTTCATCTGTAAGAAAACACAATACATTTTCAAGTAGGAAATTTCAGTTTCAATTGATCATTGTTGTGCCTTGACACCAGTTGGCCACAACAAATTTTCCTATTTTAAAAATTGAAGCACAAACTAGAAGACTACCTTTAGTTTTTGTGCATAGCTGGTGTTTGACTTTTTTACCCTTGATATAATTCGGAAAAACATTCCCTGCTTCTTTAGTGAACCCTCACCTTGTAAAACAACCCATTAAATTTAAAATCAAGATGCAAGGCAGGTGGTTTGTGTATACATTATAAAAAAAAATTATAAATACAGGGATGGTCAATTCCCATCACCCAACGCCCTGGACAAGCAGTTCTGTGTACAGGTGTGCGCAATTTAAAGCGAGGCACATTTGGTATGTATAAACTCGGCGTATCATCATATATTATATTATACCAAAAAAACTGGGTTATGTATTTTTTTTTGGCATTAAAATTCATAAAAGTGTAAAAAAAATTGTGTTTGAAATACCGCTGTGCAAATTCTGGCGACATAAAAATTTCCAACACACACTAATTTATTCTTTAGGGCGTCTGGTTTAAAAATACATTTAACATTTAGGGGTTGTAAGAAATTTTCTACCAAAAAAAAAAAAAAAAAACTGTAAAAGCATGGAAGTTTAAGGCGCCATTAAACCCCCTTTAAATCACTTTAAGTACATTACTAACCACACCAAATATTTCACATGCTGCTCCAGGCATAATCAGGCTCCAAATCACATTTCCATAGAAGCAAACAATTGTACTAAGTTCTACTCTAAAACATTTCACACTAGGAAAAAATAATGTGCCTAGCATGAAACACATCAGAATAGAACTTGATCCAGCTGTCTATTTTTAAAGCTATAGTAAACCGTATCCACAAAAATAAAAAATCGGTCCCCTACAAGTTACAAGTGCAACACACATTATAAAAGACCTGTACAACGGATCCCTCTGGCAGAGTGCTGTCACTGTTGACAGGGGTTCCATTTTCATCTGGTATTCCTTCAAGGGTTAGAGGGCTCCGGCTGTTAAAGAGTTGCCGGCTCTTTGATTACTCCTGTTTTAAACGTCTCACAGAGGGCATAGATCGGGGCACTAGTATGGGATTTTACTTCACTTAAGTAGTAACACGGGGTAGTAGCATTGTCAGTTTTGTTATTGTTTGTACCTACAGGTAAGTCTTATTATTGGATTACCTGTAGGTACAAGTTAAAAAGCAGAGTTTAGTACCACTTTAATAAAGACGGATGTTATAAAGTAGCATAGGGTTTCTGTTGTTATCTTGACAACGCTAAATGCAGAGGCCATCAAACGTAGGTCCATAGAAAACCTAAACTTGATGAGATGAGGCAAGCACATGTTCCCCACCTTCCCCACAGGCCCTGCTAGGTACCTAAACAGCCAAACATTAGGGCTAAAACATTGTCACTTGAGATGGGGGTATGCCTAGCCATTTGCAAGCACAAACTTCATAAAGTCTGTATTTGTTTAGATTTTTTGGGAGAGAGGCAGATTACACAAGTAAACCAGGAGCAAACACCTTTCAGTACCATAAAGATCATTATTGCAGTTTTTTCTTTTTTTCAAATTATACGAAAACTTAATACAGATTTGTTCAATAACATTTAGGTTGCTGGGCCTTGAATAGGAAAGCATGGGATTACCCTTTTTAAGGCTAGGTAAGAAGGGGGGCAGGGGGTAAAAAGTTTCTAAAGTGAATGTAAACCCCATTCATGAAATCTGACCTATGCACGTATATCTGTAGTGTTTATTTATCTCTCTCCAAAGCCCTTGTCTTTCCGCCGCTCAGTTCCTTTGTTATCAGCAGGATAACTTATGACAAGTTCTCCGACACAGGAGATAAAAGCAGCTGGAAATTTGTATCGGGGAGGGAACTTAGAGACATATAAGCAGAGAGCTTGTCTATTCACAGTACAGCTCAGCAACTTTCTTCGTTCCTCTGCCTATGTGGGGGGGGGGGGGGGGGTGTGCCTTTCCTCCAATAAGCTGTCACACAGTTGTATGCCCAGACTCCCCTCCCACTGCTGAAAAAAGATGTGCATATTCTAAAGAGTCTAGAAAGCTGAAGACAGCACATATACATGTAAAACTTATGTTGGAGGATTTGTTTCATCTTGGTGTATCATCTGAGGCCATTTACTTCAATGGGTATATGTGAGGGTTTACCTCCACTTTAAGCAACAGTAAAAGGTCAAGCTTCCTCGTCTTCCACCATTTCAAAATGGATTCATAGAACAGTGAATCAGGCCTATGCATCCTGGGCCTTTCATCACTCTGCTTCTGTTGTTCAGGTTTGCAAGGCGGGCCACTTGGTTGTCAGTTCACACGTTTACCGAGTTATACAAGGTTGACAACACTGCCTCTGCCTCTACTCTTGAATTTCGCCTGGGGTGGTTCCTAGTTCTGTTGTTTGGTTGTGGGCCCACCCCTTCTGTTTTGGCAGTGCTTTGGGATGTCCCACCCAAGAGGAATTAAGCTGTGTTCTTTAATGAACGATAAAGAATACTGGATTTTTGTACTGGCTGTAAAATCCTCACTTCAGTTCATTAGAGGACACAGCATCTACCCAGTCTTGTTTCAGTGATTTTGTCATTATAGTGCTGGCAACTAACTAAATCCTGGGCTGCAGATGGAAAGTTTGTCCACCACCAGAAGGCTGCCCCTTAAGCGTGCATTTTCTTTAAGTTGCACTAGTGTCCGGCTCCTGAAGGCAGTGGCATCAAACCCATCCGTGAGAAATAAAGCTGTGTCCTTCAATGAATGACAGAAAATAAAAATTATAGACCGTATATAGCTGCTACTGAGTTCATCAGAGCACTCCCTGATAGCCTTTAAACTCTGTGTCCATCCATTCTGCTGCAAAGCTGAAAACACACCACCCTGAGCGCTTTTGTTATTCCCTAAGGCAATGATGGCAAACCTTGGCACCTCAGATGTTTTGGAACTATATTTCCCATAATGCTCATGCACTCTGCAGTGTAGCTGAGCATCATGGGAAATGTAGTTCCAAAACATCTGGGGTGCCAAGGTTCGCCATCACTGCCCTAAGGTAATCAGCCATTACCTGCATACCCTTTCTGGGTACTGTGGTAGCACCTGATTTAGTAAGCTGTCCCTTTGTAACCAGAATCAGTTACACAGTCTCTCTCTTCATTTATCTTAGGGCTCGTTCACACCATAAATGCATGAAAACTGATGGGAAAAGCACAGAGATTTCACTTGCAGAAACATCAGTTTTCATGCGTGCCAGTTATGTACCTTATTCACACCAATGTTGATGTCATGTCAGTTTTTTTCCTAGGCAAAAAAACTGCATACACATGGCAGATTCCTGCGTAGAAAAAATCCACACAATACCAGTGTTGTGGTGTGAACAGGACACATAGATAACAATAGTTTGTTTTTGCCCTTGCAGAACGCATGGCGAAAAACTGACGTCTCCGCACCAAGGTGTGAGCGAGGCCTTACATAGGCAAGCGCAGTTCTATTCATTTCAAGTGTGAACTCATTATCTATGTATTTTATTGCAATGAAAAGTATACACACCCATATTTTGAATTTCTTTGTCCCCTCCGTAATCTGTAATCTTCTTGCCCAAGTTCACCAGCACATGGTAACGTGTGTCATCAGTCTGTCCAAGGAGTTGTTCTGTTTCTCGTCTCCTTTCTTTATCTCGCAGTTTGTCATTTTTTAGCACAGCCAAAACCTCATCTGCTGCACCACACAGGATATCTCGGGGCTGAAAACACAGAGATGAGTAAAGAAATAGCTACACAGATGTCTAATGATTTTTTAGCTCATATTACAACCTCTCACACATTACTGCTACACCTGTGTGACATACACACTACTGCATATGGTCAAACTGTCTGATTTAAAGTGTGAGTAAAGCCAAAACTTGTATTTAAGTTTTGGATGATGTAGAGAGATTAAAACACTTACATTTTTATTGCTGTCTGTACCCCTGTTAGGGAGATTCACCCTACCTATTTCTACTCTTTACCATTATCATTGACAGTAAAAGAAAATCCCACATTTTGGGTTGATGGTTGAACAGTAATAGAGGGGTAATCTTCCAATGGGGACACTAGTTCTGGGGACACTAGTTCTGGGGACACCCTGGGATCCCCTTACTTTGTAGAGATTTTTCTCACCGTTTTGAGTATAGATCAGGAAGTGAAGGGAAGGGAAATCGTCCCTATGGGACACAGATAACCAAACAAAACAACGGACAGCGGTTATAACCCTCCCTTTCTCAAAAATGAAACAAATGCTTTATTTACACTTTAAATAATGAACAAGTTTTTACCAAGATGGTATTGTGCAGCCTACAGCTCAGCATGCATGGATATGGAAAATGTACTAGTGCAGTTAGTGTATAAACTGGCTAAGAACAAATCAGAAAATACACTAGTATCCAGAGTTCTCATCTTCCACTGCCAATAAATAATGGTCACCTGACTTAAAGGAGTTGTAAAGGCTAAAGGTTTTTTTTTGTTTTTTTTTTATCTTAATGCATTCTAAGCATTAAGATTAGTGTTGAGCGAACCCGAACTGTAAAGTTTGAGTCCGTACCGAATTGTGGGGTGTCCGGGACCCAGACATTTAAAAAAAAGTTTGGGTTTGAGTTCGGGGTTCTGGTATTTGATTCCACGTGTTGAATAGCTGCCAAGGGCAGCCAATCAACAAGAGTTTCACTGGTTTGCCCTTAGAAGCCATCACAGCCATGCCTACTAATGGCATAGCTGTGATTGGCCAGTGCATCATGTGACACAGCCTCTATATGGGGCTGGAGTCACCGTGCTGCATGTCATATGCTCTCAGGATAGTTTAGGGAGAGGATGCTGCTGGCTCTGTGAGGGACAGATTGCAGATATTATAGAACATCTCATCCTGCATTACTGAACGATCTGATTGTGGTCTAGGTAGAGATACTAGTACTGCTGCTTTGAGGGACAGATTGCAGACCTCATCCTGCTGCACAGAACGATCTGACTGGACTAGGTAGAGTCTGTTGCTTTAAGGGACAGATTATTGTTCTAAAATCATCTCCAAGTTCTATAGGAAAAGTTTATCCAGCCGTTGCTTAGAGAGCCATATTATTGTTCTGAACCTCTACTAAAATCTTGTTATTATACCGAGAGATTCGTTGCCGACCTATTTGAAAAG
>BLSH010213051.1:796813-816360 GCA_018402905.1 Glandirana rugosa | reverse complement strand
ATCTAGAGGATACGGACGTGACTGTCTCACCCCTTGGCGGCACAAATGTAGCGAGAAACCGACACCGGCGAGCAACCGCCTGTAGACCAGGCGGGCTCGGCGCCCGTGTGAGGAGGCCTCACGCCGCGCACGTGTGGGGGGATCGCCGGTGGGCGTCTAGCGGAAAAATACCGCTAAACGTCATTTATATGACGTGCGCCACACCTTGGCCAATTGGTGAACGGCTGGCGGCTAGCCGTAGACTGCCGCTGTTTCACCAAGCAATAGCGTTTTGCGGCAGTATGCTGCCGCCGACGCTATTGCGCGTGACACTCGCGCGCGCGCGACGGCCTCCGCGCGGGCGCGCGAGTGACACTCACAGTGCGCGTTATCGCAGCCGCCGTCGTATGACGGCGTTTTGCGATAACGAACCACTTTGTCGCCGTCAGATGCCGATCGGCGGTCGGCAAGTGGTTAACCGGTTCCACACCGCGTGCAGTATATTTACTGCAAATCGCCATAAAAAGGCGATCTGCGGGTGGCCGCTAGGGGGGTGTGCACGCGCCGCACTCCGGAGGAGTGTGCCCGCGGCTCGGGCGGACCAGATGTCCGCCAACGAGCGGCCACAGCCAAAGAGCGATGTAAACACGGCGGTTCCCCACTCTGTCAGTGCAGGCATAGGAGATCTACTGATCCCTGTCACTGGGATCAGTTAGATCTCCTATGCCCATGTTAGCCCAGCCCCCCCAGAGTTAGAACACACCCAGGGAACACAGTTAACTCCTGGCTCTCCCCCCCAGGTTAACGCCTTCACTGCCAATTAAATTTATACAGTAATCAGTGGACATTTAAATTTCTGATCGCTAAATGTCATTGGTCCCAAAAAAGTGTCAAAAATATCCGCCGCAATATCGCAGTACCGCTAAGAATTGCAGATCGCCGCCATTACTAGTAAAAAATTAAAAAAAAATTAAAACCCCAGAAATGAATCCTTTCACCATCCGTAAACACAGCCACTTTTGTGCAAACCAATCAATAAACGCAGATTGTGATTTTTTCCTCACAAATATGAGGAAGAATATAAAATCGGCCAAAACCGATGAAAAAAATGTTTTTTTATATTTTATTTTTGGATTTGTATTTTAGCAAAAAGTAAGAAAAAATGTTTTTTTTTTTTTATTGCAAAATTGTTGCTCTTTTTTTGTTTATAGCAGCGACCAGAAATGACGCAGAGTTGATCAAATACCACCAGAAGAAAGCTCTATTTGTGGGAAAAAGACGCAAATTTTGTTTGGGTACAACGTCGCACGACCGCGCAATTGTCAGTTAAAGCGAAGCAGTGCCGAATCGCAAAAACTGCTCTGGTCAGGAAGGGGGTAAAACTTTCCGGGGCTGAAGTGGTTAATATTTTTACACCTTTAACATATATTTACATATTTTACATTGAAAAAAGCACAAAATTTTTAAAAAATAACTATTTTATTTGTAAAATAACTTTTCATTGCCCCCATTATTGACAAGTGAAGTGTAAACAAAAAAGCTGCAGTAGGTATCGGCGAGTACTAAAAAAAACCAAGACCGGAATATAACTTAAAGCGGAGGTCCGGGCTAAAAAAAAAAATTAAAAGTCAGCAGCTACACATACAGTAGCTGCTGACTTTTAATATTAGGACACTTACCTGTCCTGGACTCCAGCGATGTCGGCACCCGCCGCCGATCTTCGGATCGGGGGACGGGTGCAGCCGCTTCCATCGCGGGTAAGGGAACCCGGACGTGTAAGCAGTACAGCTTCACGCCGGGCACCTTACCGCGCATGCGCGAGCTCTGCCACGCTCTGCTACTGGCCAGGCGGCCAGTAGCAGAGCGAGCAGGGAGGAGGGAGCCGGCTTCTGACGTCATCTGCCGCGTCCGCCGGCCAGAACTCCCGGAAGTGTGGAAAAGGACACCTGTCTAAAGACAGGTGTCCTCTTCCCCCTCCCCCCCGAAAGGTGCCAAATGTGACACCTGAGGGGGGGAGGAATCCAACCAGCGGGAGTTCCACTTTAGGGTGGAACTCCGCTTTAATGGTCATTTTTTTTATTTCTTTAGCATTAGAGCAGCACAATTCTGAATAAAGATCATGATTCTCTCACGATTCTTGGCGTAATATCTTTCACACTATACAAAAAAAAATTGGGCTAACTTTACTGTTTCTTTTTTTTTTATTCACTAAAGTGTATTTTTTTTTTCAAAAAATTGCGTTTAAAAGACAGCTGCGCAAACATAAAATATTGTGACATAAAATATTGCAACAACCACCATTATATTCCCTGGGGTCTCTGCTAAAAAATATATGATGTTTTGGGGGTTCTAAGTAATTTTCTAGCATAAAATACTAATTTTAACTTGTAAGCAATAAGTGTCAGAAAAAGGTTTAGCCTTTAAAGTGTTACTAAACTCACAACAGTAAAATTAGTCTGTATATGCAGCATAGTATGCTTGTCATACTCACTGTTTAAACAAGGCTGTTTTATCCTGTATGCATACATTCTTCCCTCCTGCATTGTCAATCTAAGCAAGTTCATATAATACACAGCAGGGTGGTAAAGCTGCACATTTGGTCTCTTATGCTGAAGAGTACATTTCCTGTTTCAGTTGAACTGTTCAGGTTACATGATATTGACATCACACATGTGGGCATGTGTACAGGCTGTAGTGGAAATCTCCTCCTATTTAAGCACAAATCCATGGACAAACTGTGCAGGTTATCAGGAAACCATGGTATACAGGTCATCCCAAAAGGTATATAGTGGCAGTATTTTAGTGTAAAAAGATTTATAAGCTGTGGCCACTGTGGGGGGGGGGGGGGCAGATAAACTATTTTCATATTACTGGGTTTAGTAACGCTTTAAGTGGTTAAACTGCCCTCATTTACAGACAAGTTCATTCCTTTGATCTAAAAACTAAATGTTACAATGTTTCTCTTTATCTTCGCCTAGGATGTTGTGATAGATATGGCAGGCTGCCTGTTTTTTTTTTTTGTCAGTTGTAAGAGAACTCTCTGCACTGAAATCGGGGAAATGCTGTATTAAGATCGCGAGGGGGGTTGAATTGCAATCTCGATTTTATAACGATTTATCGCGCAGCTCTACTTTACACATTACATTATTTTTTATTGCATTTCTTTAAATTTGATTGAAATTGTCTTATTTTATTGACATCTTTTTAGATAACCTAATGTTCAGGGGTTGTAAAAATGTAAAATAAAAAAATTCTTCTGAATCGTGATCTTTATTCTAAGAAAAAAAAAATTGTGATCCTCATTTTATCAAGAATCATGCAGCTCTAGTGTGGGGAATGCAGGGTGGGCTGGACTCTGCTCACCTCATTTCTTTCCGGCCCTGCCATGGAGATGAGGTATGGGCAGCGGTGCACACAGATTGGCTGGTGCAAAGTGAAAGGAGAGTCTTTCTGCGCTGTGGCAGCGGGTCTGCTGGGGGATGGAGAGTAAGGGGCTGCCAGTGTGTGGAAAGAAAGTTGGAGTTTTTTTGTTTTTGGATGTTGGAGCTGGATCAGCTGCCCGGCGTTGCATATCCAGGACGGCGGAAACCCAGCCACTGGGACATGGTTGCTGGTTGCAATGGCAACCTGGGATTTGTCTAGCCCAGCTCCTATACACACTGGATCTGGCCCCCCTCTATATAAACCCTGCCCTCCCCCTCCTCCTCTGTATACACACTGGGTCTGACCTCCCTCTCGCCCTGTATATACAACCCAGCCCCAGGTGCCCCCCTGTATACACCCCAGGTCTGGTGCTCCCCCATGTATACACCCAGGTCTGGTTCCTCCTGTGTTGCAGTTGATGTAGCTGATGTAGAGCGAGCACATCTGTCCCAATTTCACCGTGTTCTGGAATGATAAGAGCAGTGTAGCAGCTCCCTGGGGCACAGTGAAGGAACATACAGCCCAGGCAGCTCCCCTGCTCCATCTACACCTTCACCATGTCCAGCTCCTGCTGATAGTACTGACAGGTCTAATTGTGCACCGCTAAAGGGGGTTCCGAGGGAGGATGTAGCTCAGGCCCTTCATCCTTAGATGGAGCCCCAGACGACATCTTAAGATGAAACGCATCAGCTCGCTGCACCGCTCCCTATTGCTATCTTGACATTGAATTTTTATCTGCTTTTTATGCCGGCTGATTTAAAAAAAACTGTTTATGGATTTGGACGCTGTAGCCTTATCCATGAATAAAGCCCTTTATCAGAAAGGTTTTTACTCTATGTGAGGTGTTTTTCTTTCTATATACCCTAATTGTGGCTTAAGGACAATCCCTAGTGATGCCTACAGGAGGTAACCCCCCCTCCTACAACCCCATGTAAGCCCCCAGGGGTGCTGGAAAGTGTGACGGTTCCATTGGATCTTCAATTGGAGAGTCGTGTTCCTATCCTCCATATATATTCAGGCTTCAATATACTGCAAGCCTTTGATCTAGATGTTGGATTGCCTCCGTGCCGTTTCTTCACTGTGATCGTGCAGTGACTGGCGGCTCCCGCGCATGAATTCACACGACTCTGGCCAGTCACAGAGCCGGAGTCGCGGCCCCAGAAGGAAGAAGGGCAGAAGATGGACGCTTCCTGCTATGTGGACAGCGCTGGACGTCGCTGGCTTTGTTTCCAGGTAAGTGACACATAATGGGCTACTATGCGATGCATAGTAGCCCAATATGCATCTACATTACAGGGGAATACAAAGGAAGTAAACCCAATCTGGGTTTACTTCCTCTTTAAGGAGACCGATCACAACAGCAATATGTTCGTTTACTGGTCACAGCTGGCCCACATAGATCACCACACTAATTTTGCAGGCTGCACCCAATGTACGGTGCCCTGCAGTTTCCTTGTTCGTGTACCACTGAAAGAGGAACTTGAAGCTGGTTAACCATTTTGTTTTTACCCCTTGGCGCTGGCGCCTCCTGGCCTGTTGACAGGTTTCAGATGCCGGGAGACGGGGCAGGGTTTCTGATCATGTGACCGCCATGATTAACTGTCACAGTGGTGTCACATGATCGGAAAGCTCCCGATCTCTACTTGATTTCCGTTAGCTGCCGGTAACTGTAGGGAGCGTGCTCTCAGCTCTGTTTATCTATAGGTATGCCTATATGTGGGCTCTCTGCATTAAGCCCCACCCCCATTCAGCACTGCATCCTCTGCCAGAGCCTCAAGTTAAGCATTTAACACTTTCGGCAGTACTGGAAGTCTGCGTCCACCCACTGCATGCCGCAGCTCCATCCCCCAATACTATATCACTAACGAGTCCTGCATGGACTGAGCTGAGAAGTCTGACAAAGCCAACACAAACGCATTGCAGGGGACACAGATATGCAACACCCCCAGAGCTCCAATTGCTAAAAACACAGATGGAGGCTGAAGCACTGGTACATGGGTGAAGCAGGACACATGGGCTGATGGGGGGGCGAGGACAATAGTTATTCTCTTGCAGAGACCTGACAAGAACCTTCAGGACACATTCACACCTGATGCATTTTTTAACTTATTCCCACTGCATAGACAATACAAACGCTAGATTATCCTATGGGCTTAGTCCACACCATTAGAGTGCGAAAAAAAAAATGGCACAGAAAGAACACTGCAATTAAGCGCACATACAGTAGATATAAAAAAAAAGTCTACACACCCCTGTTATAATGTCAGGTTTCAGTGATGTAAAAAAAATGAGACAAAGAAATAATTTCATAACTTTTTCCACCTTTTAATGTCACCTATTGACTGTACAACTCATTTGAACAAATCACTGAAATATTTTAGGTGGAGGGAAGTAAAAATAAAACAAACAAAATAATACTTTGTTGAAGCACCTTTTGACTTTATTACAGCACTCAGTCTTTTTGGGTAGGAGCCAGCATAGCACATCTTGACTTGGTAATATTTGACCACTCTTCTTCACAAAAACACTCCAAATCGGATTCAGATATGGGCTCTGGCTGGGCCATTCCAAAACTTTAATCTTTTTCTGGTGAAGCCATTCCTTTGTTGATTTGGAAGTATGCTTTGGGTAGTTGTCATGCTGAAAAATGAAGTTCCTCTTCATGTTCAGCTTTCTAGCAGAAGCCTGAAGGTTTTGTGCCAATGTTGACTGGTATTTGGAACTGTTCATAATTCCCTCTACCTTAACTAAGGCCCCTGTTCCAGCTGAAGAAACACATGATGCTGCCACCACCATGCTTCACTGTGGGTATGGTGGTGTTTTGGTGAGGTGCAGTGTTGTTTTTGCGCCAAACATATCTTTTGGAATTATGGCCAAAAAGTTCAACCTTGGTTCCATCAGACCATAGCACGTTTTCCCACATGCTTTTGGGAGACTTCAGGTTGTGTTTTTGCAAAATTTAGCCGGGCTTGGATGTTTTTCTTAGTTAAAAAAAAGGCTTCCATCTTGCCACTCTACCCCATAGCACAGACATATGATGAATACGGGAGATTGCTGTCACATGTACCACACAGCCAGTACTTGCCATATATTCCTGCAGCTCCTTTAATGTTGCTGTAGGCCTCTTAGCAGCCTCCCTGACTAGTTTTCTTCTCTTTTCATCAATTGTGGAGGGACGTCCAGTTCTTGGTACTGTCGCTGTTGATGATGACTGTCTTCACTGTGTTCTATGGTATATCTAATGCCTTGGAAATTCTTTTGTATCCTTCTGACTGATATCTTTTAACAATGAGATCCCCCTGATGCTCTCTGCAGACCATGGCTTTTGCTGTAGGATGCGACTAGGAAAATGTCAGGAAAGACCTACTAGAACAGCTTAACCTTATTTGGGTTTGAGTTTGAATGTGATTGCTTAATCCTCAGTTATAAGAGGGTGTGCACACTTATGCAACCACATTATTTTATTTTAACCCCCCCCCCCAATAAAAGATTTCAGTTCAATTTTCAATTGAGTTGTACAGTTAATAGGTGACATTAAAAGGTGGAAAAAGTTCTTAAATTATATTTGTCTCATTTTTTTATATCACAGAAACCGGACATTTTAACAGGGCTGTGTAGACTTTTATATCCTCTGTAAAAGCCCAAAGAAGAAAGAAGGCAGTGACCTCAAAGGAAATGTAAGCTTAGAAAAACCAAAAACGCATATAATAACACAGAAATGTGCATGCAAAAGCACACAGTTTCTGGTGTGAATGGGTCCTGGAAGGATCTGTTACCACCATCCTGGTTCCTGATACAAACGCCACATGAGCGCCAATAAGCTGATCATCTGGTGGTCCAGGTGGCAATGCTGTTAGCTTCCTAGGCAAAATGCTGGGAATACTTGCTACAGCGTACTCCTCCCTCAATGCAGAGCCAAACCCATCAATTTAGCAGTTGCACAAAACAGTTACATTAGCGCCATGGCAGGAATGTAACTGTCACATATGCTTGTACTCTCAAACCACAGTTGGTGTCATAACTGATCACAATGGCAGTTGAAGATCTAACAAAGGCACCCCCTGACGGTGGGAGGTACGAGGGCATCAGACCAGGAACTATCCCCTCGTGCAGTGGGAAGTGCTCGTGCATGCAGTGGATGGGCTGGCGGGCGCCGTGGCGTGGTTTCTGGTTGGCGTGGCAACCTGACGCCCAAGATTTGCCAAGCCCTGATACTAGTACATTCCGTTTTAAATAAAAACTGAACGAGTCTGTAACATGTAGGGGTCAGATTTCCAGAGACCAGCCAAGGAGCCACCTGTGGCCCCTCAATTGTAATGGCCCTAGAAATCCCAGTGAAAGGCTGCTAACCACAAAGAATGCTGGAAAAGTTCATATCAATTGTGGGACAAAGCTGCCTAATTCTAGTGATCTACAGGATATTCCATTATACTCCCCCAATGGGACCCCTGAGAGCTCACTGTGACTGTGACTGCTCAGCCTCCTCCCCCCCGGCTTACACTGGTATAAGGGCAAGCATGCTGGGTCTACTTACCGCCTTGTACTCGTACTGCAAGCTACGGGCAGTAACATCCGCCATGCTGCCGTCCCTTCCCCGGTCCGCACTTCACTCACAAGTAGGGAACAACGCGTTGCAAACGAAACTTCCGCCGCACGCTTCTACTTCCGGGTCATTTTATAAACACTTCGCCACAAAGTATTACTTCCTGGCCATATATTAACAACTTCCGTCTTACTCTTCCACTTCCGGACTACAAAATATCTACTTCCGTCCCTAACATTTACTTCCAGACAAGGGAAAAACTACTGCTTTTTTTCTACAGCTTTATTGAAATTAAAAAAATTAAACAGTGTTGTAGTATAAATGCATGAGGTCAATAGGATAAAGTATAACTCTAGGCAAAACTTTTTTTTTTTTTTTTTTATGTTTTGGATAAAGTGGGGAAAGTTAGACTCCCTGTCCAGTTGTTTATTGTTGTCTCTATCCCTGCTGGGCAGATTCACCCCTCTCGTTTCACTGGTGTCCATTATGAAGGAGAGAGACAATGAGGGGAAATCCAACATTTTACAGCCAAAACACACTAATGAGATGCAGACCGGTGTGTTATCAAAATGCTTTTTATTTTTTGCGCTATAAACAAAAAAAGACACGATTTTGAAAAAAAAAAATTTTTTTTTACTTTCTGCTATAAAACACATCCAATTAAAAATTGAAAATTCGACCAATATGTATTCTGCTGCATAAAAAAAATTAGCGGATATCGATTGGTTTGTGCAAACGTTATAGCGTCTACAAGCTATGAGATTTTTTTTCTTCTTTTTTTACTATTAATGGCGATCAGCTACCTATAGCAGGACTGTAATATTGCGACGGACATTCAGACACTAACTGACACTTTTTGGGGACCAGTAACACTAATACAGTGGTCAGTGCTAAAAAATATGCACTGTCACTGTACTAATGACACTGGCTGGGAAGGGGGGTTAACATCAGGGTCCTTCGCTGGTACCGGTATCTTCCCCCCAGGCGGCCGTTTTCAGGTATCTCAAATGGCTGGAGTGGGATGACGCAACTCCTGCGCATGCACAGGAGTCAGACACATGGGCCATGCTGGTGTTGTAAGCTGAGCTGTGCATGCAAAGCTCAGTTTTCATGCCACAGAAGACTGTGAGTAAGCAGGTAGGTGTATTTTGTTGCAGAAGAGACATTTCACGTCTCTGCTGTGATAATAGCCTGCCTGCTTGCAGTCTTTTATTAAATGCCTTCAAGCCATATTATATCCAAAACCAAAAATATAATATGAATCTACCAATCATTAGATGTGGTGGCTGCATCAGTATTCTTTTCTTTTTTTTCTGCTCTGTTTTAACCAGCTGATCTGGCTGGTATCACATCTCCTGTATTAATTAGACGCAACTCTGGAGGAATGAGACCAGGAGGCACAGCAGAGAGCCGCATTTTCAGCATGGGGGTCAGGGTAGTGTTAAATATATTAGCAGCTTTAAATACACTAAACATATTAAAGTCAAACTCCAGCTCATTTTTTATAATAAGTTACAGTAAACAGTTTTTTGTTCCTTTTGGGATACAGGTTTGCATGAATATGTAACAGTACCCCCCAAGAGGCCCGCTGGATGATAATGGTCAAAAGTACAGTCAATGTACACTTCCAGCCCTTCCTTTTGACATGCGGGCAAGAGCAGGTGCATGGATCTGTACACAGACGTCATTTGTATGTTATCAGATAAGGCTTGTATACCTGTGATGTGTACAGTATGTCACAAGCACATTAATATTTCATATTTCCTTTTTCGTTTTATTTTTTTTTGGAAAGGAATGTATATTGAAGAAATGTAGACATTATGTGAATTGGAAGACTTTGAATTTCACATTTACAATGAATACAGACACGTGAGAATCTGTCTGCATTTGTGGGGCTTATGTAGTTGGAAAACCCATGACACTTTAAGGTTCATTCATCTTGCATTTGTAACGGATTGTAGATGCTTCTCAGTTCCTTCTAAGATGCATCAAGCTGATTTTGCATTCTCTGACATCTATGGGGAGAAAAAAAGTTATGATACAAACAAATGCTAATGTACACAAGTCCTTTATTTTAACCAAAACGTTCCAATGATCAATGAGATAATTTCACAGTATCACAGTGAAAAGAAAACAAAAAAAACATCATGCACCAAAATAAATTAAAAACACACAAATTAAAATAAAAAAATAAAATTAAATGTCCTGTGTTTTTTCAAATATGATTCCAACAACTCCAATTCATGCTCTACTAATATCTTCTGTGAATACTGTACACCTTGTAATGCACACACCTTCACCTCTATCTGCTACAGGGATGTGCAGTCAGGGTGGAGTGCTGTCTTATCAGAACCGCTAAATTACACATCTCCATTGCTGTACAGCTGTATATTTTCCGGATACATGTGAGTTTGATCATCCTTTTTAATAAATTTATTATCAATACGTTATTACACTATCCAGTCCATCCTTCTTTTTTTGGGTACCGTACTGCCTGTTTTGGAATTGAGGAGACCTGCCGGTCCTGTGGTTACACACTACCCTCAAGTCCATACACATTCAAGGAAGCGGTTACAGAAACCCCAATAGAAGACAAGGGAGGACACATTCCAACGGAGAGTGAGGGTGCCCCTCTACCAACAACTTATCAGCACGGCTCTGTGGTGGCCTTGATCCACACAAGCGCCTTTGACCTCCTGTAATTAAGAGGTCCAAGAAACCCGGTAAGGGCACAACCATCCGTGGTGGAGGTGTAATTTCACGTTTGCAACACTGTGGTGTATGTCGGGCATTTCTCCATTTCTTCAGTGTTGATCTAGGACTTTTTCATTACTTCATCACCTATCACATTGGACTTATATTGTATGGACTCTTATACGTTTAGAGACTTATGAGTTTATCCACTGTTTTTTTATTCTTTACACTTTGTGTGATTTCATTTATATGTTTCACTTGATTTATGTTTATACACAAGCGCAGCCTTTTTTTGATCACTAATCTTTGGGTGTAGGAATCACACTTTATTGTTGCAGCTGTGTTAGAAACAATTGTGTTAGTTTTTTTGGGTTAGCGCAGTCTTCCTATTCACATATACACTGTTCTGAGTGGAACCTGTCCTGTTAAACCGCTGTATGATCTTGGCCACCGTGCAGTAGCTCAGTTTCAGGGTCTTGGCAATCTTCTTATAGCCTAGGCCATCTTTATGTAGAGCAACAATTCTTTTTTTCAGATCCTCAGAGAGTTCTTAGCCATGAGGTGCCGTGTTGAACTTCCAGTGACCAGTATGAGAGGGTGAGAGCGATAACACCAAATTTAACACACCTGCTCCCCATTCACACCTGCGACCTTGTAACACTAACGAGTTACATGACACCAGGGAGGGAAAATGGCTAAATGGGCCCAATTTGGGCATTTTCACTTAGGGGTGTACTCACTTTTGTTGCCAGTGGTTTAGACATTAATGGCTGTGTGTTGAGTTATTTTGAGGGGACAGCAAATTTACACTGTTATACAAGCTGTGCACTCACTACTTTGCATTGTAGCAAAGTGTAATTTCTTCAGTGTTGTCACATGAAAAGATATAATAAAATATTTATAAAAATGTGAGGGGTGTACTCACTTATGTGAGATACTGTAGCTAAGCTGAAGTCCTACCCCACCACTAGTAAAAATGTGGGGCTTCTATCATCAATGGTTCCGGAGATACGGTGCTCCTTGCGCAGCCTGTCAGAAGCTACATACAGAGTGGGCAGTTTAAATACAAGCTGACACTGTGTTTGCAGCAGAGAGGATGAGCTCACACTGACTCTCCTCACTTCTTGTCAGAGGCACTGAGCTCAATGGACAGCTTGGAGCCTTGGACCAATGGTAACACACCATTTGCCCAAGCTGTCCAATAAAAATGCTGCAGTGGAGGCACGCCGCACTGCAGTGTCATAGAAGGGGGCATGTATCTAAAAGACGAATACTCCCTTCCAGCCCAGCCCTCTTAAAGCGTAGTTCCACCCAAAAATGGAACTTCCGCTTTAAGCACTCCTTACCCCCTTACATGCCACATTTGGCATGTAATTTTTTTTGGGGGGGGAGTGTGTCCCCAGGTTTCAGAGGGACTTCCTGTCCCTCTTCCACCTTCCGCCTCTGGGCCGCCTAGACGACTCCTCCTCTCCTCCTAGGCGGCCCCTCCTTCCTGGCAATCTTCTGGGACACGTCACAGGTCCCAGAAGATTGCCTGGCCACTAGGGATGTGCAGCGCGACTCGCGCATGCGCAGTTGGTGCCCGGCCGTGAAGCCGGGTCGGGTGCCCACACTAGGAATGGTGGGGCCGTCGGGAGGAGCAGGGAGACGAGTGAGGCTTCGGGAGCAGCCGTCGCTGGACCGGGAGACAGATAAGTTACTGTTTATTAAAAGTCAGCAGCTACACTTTTTGTAGCTGCTGACTTTTAATAAACACAAAACAGTGTGGAACTCCGCTTTAACTACAAGAAAATACATGGGTTTATGTGTATAAGATTTACCCACAATCCCATGTTTTTCTCACACAGTTAAGAGGGAGAATTAGAATCTGCGGCTACTGAAAAAGTACAAGCTAAATCATATATTATTATGCTATATGTCATAAGAGAATAATTTATTATTTATCTATTTACTGTGAAATTACTGGTTTGAAGTTATAAGTTCAAACTTCAGTTATTTGTCCATTAAGCCACCTGCTTGAGTACAGTTTTTGAAAATATAGTAAATTACCTCAAAAATAATATATAATAATTATTTGTATATTACCAACTTATGGTAATTAACCCCTTGCCACCCAGGTAAATTCTGACACTTCTCTCCTACATGTAAAAATCATTTTTTTTTTCTAGAAAATCACTCAGAACCCCCAAACGTTATATTTATTGTTTTAGCAGACACCCTAGGGAATAAAATGGCAGCTGTTGCAACTTTTTATGTTACACAGTATTTGCTCAGCAATTTTTCAAACGCAGTTTTTTTTTAAAGAAACTGTTTCATGAATTAAAAAAAAAAAGTAAAGTTAGCCCAATTTTTTTTGCACAATGTAATGAAAGATGATGTCACGCTGAGTAAATAGATACCTAACATGTCACGCTTTAAAAATGGGCACACTTATGGAATGGCACCAAACTTCAGTACTTAAGAATCTCCATAGACAACGCTTTAAACATTTTTAGGGGTTACGTATTTAGAGTTACAGATGAGGTCTAGTGCTAGAATTATTGCTTTCACTGTAATGTTTGCGGTATATGTAACCTGTGTGTATCTGGCTCTGATACTACCCAGTGCCTCACCAGCCACTGACCTCACTGCACGTGAACAATCGGTCAAAATGCACCTGCCCCTTTAAGGGAATGATATGCTCTTGTATAATGTAAACTGGAATTGATCCCAGGTGTTACTCCATATTTCCAAATGGTTCCATTAGGTATTAGACTCTTGTTGATATTCAGCAAGATTCAGACAGTTTCTCAAGCCTAAGAAAGGAGCGCGCCTGTCCTTGTCATTGCCAGTGTGCATTGCGGTAATTTCCGGTGATGTCACGCGCTGCCGCTGCGGTCCACGTGCGTTCCAGCCCGCCTTACTTGCCCGATCTACACACAGAGCCAGCGGACGGCTCCTACAGGAGACACAGCGGATCACTGCCCAGACCAGCGTGCATGGAGACTCACTTTTGCAGGACTACCCTGATGTGCCTGATTTTACTTGCCTCAATGTCAGTGTTTTTATACCTTTATACAAATAAATGTAACACAGTCCACACTTAGAAGGAGTCTCTCATTTCTGCTTTTTCTTTGTCCTGGAGTGTGCTTCTGCTTTCCTCAAGTTGCTTGCCCTGGGCTTTGGACTGTCCACTATCTCTGCAGGATCTAGCCATCCACTTTACCTTATTACATGACTTCTCTCATCCATCCATTGTCAAACCATTTCCATTTACAGACATAGGCCCCTTTCACACGAGCGGAGCGCATTTTGACGGGCTCCGCTGCTCAGCGGGGATCCATCTGTTTATCCCCGCTGAGCCGGCGGATGACAGGTCAGTTTCTACACGCTCCATTCTCCTCTATGGATGATCAGATGAACATGGACCGTCTGTCCGTGTTCATCCCATCCGATCCGCCAGACGGATGGAAAATAGGGTTTCCATCCGTCTGTATTTGGCAGATTGGATGTCAGCAGACATGTCACAGCTGATATCCGTCGCTCCATAGAGGACAATGGAGCGTCCGTTCGGGTCCACCTGAAAAACTGACAGGCGGACCTGAACGATCCGCTCGTGTGAAAATTTTGCGCCATAACCATCCCTGTTGCCATTTTGTTGAAGCCCAGAGTCCCAGCAGGAAATCGTAAAGTGGAACTAAACCCATTGATTTAATGGTTTAAAAAAACAGTTACATTCCTGAAATGCTGTTATTGCCAACTGTCACATTTGCTTGTATCCCAAAGCAAACCATCAAACCATCAAATGGCTGGTGTCATAACTGATCACATGTGCAACACTATGGCAGCTGCAGATCAAACAATAGCACCTTCCTTGGCTGTACAGGATATTAGGACTTAATTCTGCTTTAAGACTGTCAGCAGATCAGCCTCTACAAACTCAGCAATGCTTAAAAGTGCCTGTGAAAGACTTTTGAGGGGACTAGGGGCTTGCCTTCTACCCACTGATTATGGCCCATTGAAGAAACCAGGGATTTTGTGTGCTTCTGGACAGAGCATGGAAAAAGTATTCAGTTCAGCCTCTGATCCCATGGAGAGAGCAGATTATTCTCTGATAATGGACAATGTGATGAATACTGAGAGCGAGGCTTGGATTAATTCTCTGAATAAAGACAATAAGGCTTCCATTCTGGAGTGGACGGAAATGTTTAATATTAATCCTGTACAGGTTAATGATCAGGGAATATGGTGGCCCCCCTTCAGACTGGGTTGGAGAAGCTTCACAGGACAGAAACATTTATCAAAAATCTCCACCAAGTAATCTATGAAGATAAATTAATTACACTTTTTCAGACTGCCAGAACATTGGATGAGGTTTGTCTTATGATGACTTGTCTAGTGGACAGATTACACAAGTGAAGCTGGTTAATGAGATTTGGACAGTCTTCTTTTAATGCTGCTGCCGAACTGTCAGGGTGTGCCATGACACCTAGGCTTGTCTGGGTGACTAGTTGTTAATTATCTTACTGTTTAATTAGCTTACTGTTTATGTTTATGTTAGCTGTTCATTAGATGTGCTGATATTACTGTTTACAGTTTGAATTGTTTAGGATAATGTGATAAGCTATTGTCTAATTTTGTGTGGTTTATATTCTGTGTGAGTTTACTATGAAGTAAGTTCCAGTTTGCACCTAAGCTAGTGTCGTCTAGTTCCTGGATGTAATGCTCAACTATAATACCTGGTTCCTGGTTCCAAAGTGAAGGAATCTGTATCTTGGTGGAGGCACCCAGCAACTGAGCATGTGCAGAGCAGGGTGAGGCAGTGTATTACTGGGTTTAAAACAGTATAGACACTTAATTCTAATGTTTTACATACTGTAGCTATACCTGCAAAGGGGACCAGCCTGAAGTGATCTAGCAGGACTTAATTGTCAGACTAAAGTTACACTTTAACCACCTGCCGCCCGCTCGCAGTATATTTACACAATCATGTACCTGTACTTCAGCTGAATCTTCCGGGTTCGGCGGCTTGCATGCCCACATCCCCTACCTACCCATGCTGTGATTGGACACAAAGATTTTGGCACTGATTTCAGCCAACGATTTTGGCTGAAGTAAGCTGATCGTCTATGTCCAATCACACACAGAGTTTTGTGTTTACAAAAACACAGACCTCTGTGTACAGGGAACAGTGTTATAGCTGTTTCTTCTCTTTGCAAAGCAGAGAGAAAAAACAGCCAGATAGAAAAGTAAAAACAGCACACATTACACAGTGTTAGGCCCACAGTTAACCCCTTGGTTGCCCCTAGATGTTACCTCCTTTCTAGCCAGTATACAGTGTCAGTGTACAGTATTATCAGTTTAATAGTATCACTAGTGTTGTAAATATCAGTTAGTGACCCTCCCAGATAGTATCTGTTAGTGCCAGATTGCCCGTCACCCTATCACAGCCACACTATAAGTCGCTGATCGCAACCATTACAGTACAGTGTCTATAGTGGCATGAAATCCAGTATATATACTGTACCATAGTTTGTAGATGTTATAACTTTAACACAAACCAATTAATATACACTTTTTTATACATTTTTTACCAAAGACATGTAACAGAATAAATTTTGGCCTTAATTTATTAAATGAAAAATTAAGAAATGAAGAAATGAAAAATTAAGAAAATCTACTGGGATTTTCATGCAAACCCATCTCTAGGGTTTACAGAGTCTCGATTTCAGCTGTGACATTCAGATGATAGGGTCAGAATTTGGCATAAACAACATGAAAGCATGGATCCATCCTGACTTGTATCAACGGTTCAGGCTGGTGGTGTAATGGTGTGGGGGGGGGGGTATTTTCTTGGCACGCGTTGGGCCTCTTAGGCTGACCATGTCCATCCCTTTATGACTACAGTGTACCCATCTTCTGATGGCTACTTCCAGCAGGATAATGCACCATGTCTCAAAGCTCAAATCATATCACCACTGGTTTCTTGAACATGACAATGAGGTCACTGTACTCCAATGGCCTACACAGTCACCAAATCTCAATCCAATAGAGCACATTTGGGATGTGGTGGAGCGGGAGATTGGCATCATGGATGTGCAGCCGACAAATCTGCAGCAACTGTGTGATGCTATGATGTCAATATGGACCAAAATCTCTGAGGAATGTTTCCAACACCTTGTTGAATCTATGCCACGAAGCATTAAGGCAGGTCTGAGGGCAAAAGGGGGTCCAACCCGGTTCTAGCAAGGTGTGAATAAAGTGACGGTGAATGTATTTTAATGCATTCTCTGCAATAAGGTGAAAAAACTTTCAATAGCTGCCCCCCACTCCTTATATACTTACCTGAGCCCTTTCTCGTTCCAACGCTGTGCCCGCCTGCAGAAGCGCTCCTCCTTCTCCCTCTTCTCACAGGAGTTTCAGCAGCAGTGGGACTCATTGGCTCCTGCTGCAGTAAGTCAAATCCTGTGAGGAGGGAGCAGGGGTGGGGCAATCATCACTGTGAGTGCACACAGCCTGGCTTGAATGAGAGCCCACACATGTGCCCCATAGCAAGCACAGCCGCTGCTCCCAGTTTGACATCTGTCCGGGTACATGGACCCGAACCCAGACAGTGTAGATTTGGGGCCGTGTACCCATGTGGATGTCAAATTGGGAGCTGCAGCTGTGTGTGTCTTCAATTGACATAAATTGGGACTGTCTGCATGGAAAACCTGTACAACCCTGTGCAGGTAGACACGGCCCTCACTTGAGTGTATGCTGTAGTACGTCCTGTGTGAACATAGCCTTAAGCCCCATACACATGGGCTGAAATCGTCCAGTTCAATAAAAACCGACCGACGTTCGGCTCGTGTGTAAGACACCCTGTCAGACAGCAGCCGGCCACCTGGCCAACTTCTAATGGACGAGCAGTGCTCTTAGCTAATGTTGTGTTCTGGCGGAGGAACACAGCAGCTCAACGGGGGAGATTGCAGTACTAACATCGGATCATTAGTACACCGGCTCTGACAGTTTTCTGTTTGTTCAACCTGCTGGGTTGAATGGAAAAAAACCTAATAGTGTACACCAGGGCCAGGACAAGGGGTGGCCAGGAGGAGTAGATGCCCTGGGCGCAATGGTTTTTTGCAGAGATGAGGGTGCTCAGATCAGACCCTAATGGAAGGGGGTGCCATCTTTGCCCTGAGCACTGGATGACCTTGTCCCGGCACTGGCTTTATACTGCCTTGTTTGTGCCAGGAAAAAACATTTCAGATCTACTTATTTTATGGCCATCATACTGCAAAAAATATAGAGAACATGAACAAAGCCACCAGATCAACAAAGCATTATAATTAATAATTCATAAAACTAGTATTTGTAGGGTAGACATATTTATTGGGAAGAAGATCCTTGATAATAAAAAGCAGATGAATCCAGGGGAACCTCTGCAAGTGTAAATCCAGTCCTTCATGTCAATGGTTTGCTCCCAAATTCAGTATACATTTCAGTAAAATTTTACTCAACAACTGTCATAGGAGGAATGGGAGCAGTACCAAGGCGACAACACACTGCTGGCACTCGCCCCAAACAAACATGGCGCACGACTCCCATCACTCTCTCCGTCCACCACGCTCCGCCCAGTACCCTGCCCACAGCTCTGTAGAACCGCCTCGAGCCGTTATCTCGTGATGTCATTACGTTGTGCGCTAGCGCGGAATTTTTGAAAGCTCTGGAGCCGGAAATCAGGCGTCCGGGAGGTATGTGTGTTGTCTGGGGATTCCGGGGATGGGTGATCGGGCATATAGATGGGTATATGGGTGGTATAATGCGTCCGGCCAGCCTCAGGTTCGGCGGGCAGCGCTGTCACTGGGTATTGTGTGTACACGGAGCTCGCACTCTACGGACTGCAGCTGTATTAATAAACCTGTGAGGAAACAATTAACATAGAGGAGATCTCTTATAATACACAGTGAGACAGAGACTTTGTATGCAAGTGAAGTAAAAGCGTGTCCCCGTACAATCTCCTGTATCTGCTATCTACTGTGTAGTACAAAGGCCTGTGTGGTGGGATTGGGGAGGTGGGCCTGTTATTTTGGTAAATCCAAAGGTGGCCACTGGTCATACACTAAACCAGTGGTCTCCAGACTGCGGCCCTTTGCTTGCGTTTAGCTGGCCCTTTTCATGCCCTATTTCATCCACTGATACCAACGATGGGACATAATCCCTCCCCCGCCACTGAAACTGGGTGAGCGGAGCACAATTCCTCACGACACCAATTAAGGTGGCAATACCTCCCAATCACACCAACAATTGGGCAACGACGGGGCTCAGTGCCTCCCAGTGATGCCACTAACTGGGCTCAGTGACGCCAATGACGGGGCTCAGTGCCTCCCAGTGATGCCACTAACTGGACTCAGTGCCTCCCAGTGACACCACTGACTGGGCTCAGTGACGCCAATGACGGGGCTCAGTGCCTCCCAGTGCCGCCAATGACGGGGCTCAGTGCCGCCAATGACGGGGCTCAGTGCCGCCAATGACGGGGCTCAGTGCCGCCAATGACGGGGCTCAGTGCCTTCCAGTGATGCCACTAACTGCGCTCAGTGCCACCCAGTGACGGGGCTCACTGCTGCCCAGTGACGGGGCTCAGTGCCGCTCAGTGCCGCCCAGTGACGGGGCTCAGTGCCGCCCAGTGACGGGGCTCAGTGCCGCCCAGCGACGGGGCTCAGTGCCTCCCAGCGACGGGGCTCAGTGCCTCCCAGCGACGGGGCTCAGTGCCTCCCAGCGACGGGGCTCAGTGCCTCCCAGCGACGGGGCTCAGTGCCTCCCAGCGACGGGGCTCAGTGCCTCCCAGCGACATCACTGACGGGGCTCAGTGCCGCCACTGACGGGGCTCAGTGCCGCCACTGACGGGGCTCAGTGCCGCCACTGACGGGGCTCAGTGCCGCCACTG